>CATIWM010432172.1:0-26083 GCA_949671775.1 Mallotus repandus
TTCATAGACTTCTCAATTAGGATTTCACTTACCAAAACACCCTTTTGGTATATGCCACTTTTAATTCTGATTTTATTTTAAATACTAAATCAGAAATATATTTCCTATTTATTTAAGATAACCATTACCTTAAATAAATAAGTAATTAAATAAATAACCATTACCTTAGGTATTCTTTGCTAGTTTATGAACACTTAATCCAAGGGGATAAACGTAGAGAAAATTAATCCTGAAATCAAGAAATTGTGCAAGAAAAAAAAAAGGAAAAGCGCGACAAAGACAAGCAAAAGATGGCTGATGAGCTGACGATCAAGCAACACAACCAGGTGGGAATCATGCTCTTACACGATGCCTACTCCAGGAGATACTCATAACAACATGATGAGGCCCATTGTCGATGCAAACACTTTTGAGATAAAACTAGCAATTATCCAAATGGTCTCACAATTTCAATTTGGAGGTCTCCCAAGTGAAGATCCTAACACCCATTTAGCTCAATTTTGGAGATTTGTGACACTTTCAAGATGAATGGGGTTAGTCAAGTTGCAATAAAGCTTAGGCTATTCCCTTTCTCTTTGAGGGATAAAGCCAAATTATGGTTGCACTCTCTAGCACCATAGTCCATTACCACTTGGGACACGTTGTTAAAGGCATTCTTGGGCAAATATTTCCCACTAGGCAACACAATGAAATTCAAACAAGAGATTACAAGTTTCACTCAACATCATGGTGAATCTTTATATGAAGCATGGGAGCAGTTCAAAGATTTTCAACATTAATGTCCTCACCATGGAATTCCACAATAAGAGAAAATTCTGAGATTTTGCTGCTACATGGCTGACAATGGCATTGAGCAATTGTGTCCCCTATTAATTGACATGTTATTTAGATTTTTTCTGTTGTGTGCTTTAGGATTCTTTTAGATCCCTGTTCATGTTATGAGTACTATATGTGATTCAGCCTGTCTATAACAGTTATCATTGCTTGTATAAATATTATTTCTGGAAACAATTCAGATGCATTATTTCTAGTAATTCATCTTTATTTATAGCTTTTGTGCAATGTTAATGCCTTACCTATTATATATGCCACATCAAGTCAACAAAAAAAAAATAGAATGAAATTATGCTGCTTCAGTACTATTTTATTTTTTGGTACAGCAACAAACCAGAAACATTTGCATTTAGTTTGCAAGTGTTTGCAGAGAAATTTTCTTCTGAACTACCTTTAGTGATTCAAATTACAATAGTATTTATAGTTGTTATATACAGAATATGAAGTTTGACTCAGAGACAGTGCAGAGACCCAAATGCAGCTAATTTGTTTTATAAATTAGCTTGGAATTCACTTAAAGCAAATGCTTCACCGGATCTTAAAAATGCCAATCATTTTATCTAGTCTCCCAGAATAGCTACGGGATGGTATTGAATGTGGCCAAAGTGAATCCTTCAAGCTAATGTCTGGAATGTGGGCTACCTTAGGCCAATCTTCTTCGCCATCTTTCTGGCATCGTCTCTTTAAATCTGGGCAACCTATAATTTTCAACCGCTTAGCATCTTTAGGTTATGTATCCCCTTCAACAAACACATCAAATTCGGGCAATACATATTTTCTAATCTCGAAAGAGACGAGAGATTTTGTATTTGATTTGGCAGAGAAGACAATCCCTCACAATACCAGATTATGAGTGTTTTGAGAGCAGTGCGATGTCCGATACTCTCCGGCAATGAATTCAGCTTTGGACATCCATTAAGAAGCAAATACTGGAGAGCCGTCAAATGCCTCACTCCCTCTGATAGAAAGGTTAATTCTTCACAACTTTGTAACTGTAATTCATGAAAAGAAGATAATCCATAGATTGATGATGGGAAGGACTTAATTCCACACCCATTTATACTTAGCGTTTCCAAAGAACTGAGACCTTCTAACAAGCTTTCCAGTTCTTTACATTCTTGAAGGCCCAAAAGTTTTATAGCAGACAGTTATTTATTTGATAGTGACTTGAGTTTACTGAAACTACCAATTTGCAGGTACTCAAGATATGTATGGCTTTGCAGCAGTCTACTGGGGAGATGTGCCAACTCCTCACAATCTTTAATTATAAGACTAGTAACACAAGTAAAATTCTGAACTGATATAATTAATGTTTGACTTCCTCCCCAAATTTATAATTCTTTAACTGATCATATAATTGGTAATTCTACCAATTTAGTACAATTACAAACCATTAAGCTTCCAAGGACTAGAAAAAAATCTCCTCCTCCCAGTATTGCCCATTCCTCTAAGCCACCCATATGGTCAAGTCTGAATCTCTCCAATGCTAGAAATGCAGCACCTTCTCCATTCCCGTATATCTCATACCCAATACTCTTTAAGCTCTTCATTCCTTCTAAATGCAGACTCTTAAGAAACTTTAATTCCCTAAGCAATGGAAGATGTTTGCATCTTTCACAATTTGTCAGCATGATTTCCACGAGATTAGGTAAGTTCATCCAATTTGGAAATTCTGAGCCTGGATATTTGAAGATGCTCAACTTCTTCAGATTTGAATAAGGTTAGAGGCTGTCCATAACCTCTTCTGATAGCCTGCTGTTTTCTTCTCCTTCTCCTGACCAATAAAAACTAAGTGAGTTGATATCTTTCTTTTGCAATAAATTAGCACTCTTGGCATCTGTACAATTTGTAACATAATCAAGCTTCTTAATGTATAACTCTCCCCCAAGATTCAATTCTTTCAGTTCTCCTATGTGATGACCATTATCATTACCCACAATGAAGATGCTTAGTTTTCTCATATGAATCAACTGTCCCATATCAGCTGGCATATACCTAAATGAATCACAAGCTGTGATGTCTAGATCTATGACATTTTTCAGATGCTTCAAACCTTTTAGTAATTTTTAGAACTGGTAGCAGTATCTAAGATTCAATATCTGCAAGTTTTGAAGGGAGGTTATTGATTCTGGAAGACTTCTGATTCCTAAAAATGAAAAATTCAGATACCTCATGATGATCCACAAAAAATACACCGCCAGTAGAAGTCCGACACGTGGAAAGTAGATTTGTCTTATGTGCCACCTCAACCTACTTTCAACTTGTTGACTTTCTAACCTTCAAGAATCAAGCCGAAGTTGAATATCACTAGGAGGAATTTCCTATGAAGGACACCAAATCCTGACACCTAAATGGAGTATCTCTCTCGGGAAAGCTAAGTCCTACTTAGGAAACCTCTCTCAAGAAATTGCTCAAAGTCCTAAGAGTGAGATTTCTCTCCGGATGAACCCTATGAGTCACTCCTCCTACCAAGCATTAAATGCACATCTTATCAATCACTATAGCACCTACTCCTCCCTTGTGCTATCAAATACTTTCCACCAATCAGATCACTTCATCTCTCACCAACCCTCCATGTACTTATATTATATAAATACCACCCTTATTATTCTTCTTCTCCAACGTCTTCTTCTTCTTCTTTTTCTTCCATTATTTTTCCTCTCATTTTGGCTCTACCACCATTTTTTCTATAAAAATTATTTACAAATATTTCATCTCCTATTAATCATTATTTTTCCTATCTGAGTTTTCTCTCTAAGAACACAAACTAGCCCTCCTTCACTTATTTCTCTTCTTTTGCAGACATCCATTTGCTGCCCAATGGAAGTTGAAGCTAAGGCAAAGGAAAATGAACCATCAAAATGGCGCCGTCTGTAGGGAAGGATGATCTTTGTTGCTTGAAAAGTTATCCTTTTTCGTTAAAATTTCTTACATCGTATATGTTCTTCATTTATAAGTGAAAAATTATTGGCTTTATGTTTTCCCTTGATTTTTATATTCTTTCTGTTAAAAATCAAAGAAAATAATATAGTGATGGCGATGAGTTTAAGCCTACCTTTATTGTGTGTTGTCCAAGGAATATTAGGTTACTGTTATTATTGTTGCTACTATTGTCATTTCATATTTTTGGAGAGAATTTACGATTTCTATAATGATGGAATCATGTGCTTCCACTAGAAAGGATGAGTTGATGGGGAATGAAAAAGTGACAAAGTTCTCTAATATGGATTCTGAATAGCTATAATTAGTGAATGTAAACTAAATTCTTAGAGAAGTTAATGAAAAAGTGGATTATTTGGCTGAGACATTCTAGAGAATAGAGAAAGGAAAAGCCTGGTAAGGAAATTCCTATATGAAGACACCTCGTGTTAAGCTCAGGAAACTACCAATTCAAACTAGAGAGGAAACAGGAGAGACTAGCCCCGGAACCTTAATGAGCTCACCTATTTTGGAAGAAAATGATAAGTGTCGTTCAGAGGCTTCTAAGCAGGAACAACAATTACAGTTGCTTTCTAGAGAGAAACGGAGATAAAAATGAAGAGGCCACAACTTATTTTACAAGTAGAAAATTGGAAAGTGTTCTTGTTCCCATACATGCAAACACCCTAATAGCCACCTAGAAATCCTAGATAGGCATTCTTAGTCAGGATTTCCCAGAAGAGAAAACCGTTTTTCACTCTTCATCACACCTCAATGAGTTGGGAAAGAAATTTGAAGAATTTCTTGAGTGGAAAATTAAAAAGCTAGTAGAAGAAGGTTATTTGATCATATGATGAATCCCCAATCACTCTCCTTTAAGACATTTCATGAGGAGTCCATACCTAATATATTTATGATGGGATAACTAACCTTATATATTATGTTTTGAAGCCTCAAGCAGTTGTTGAATTCGCTACGTCCTCGAAGGTCTATCTCAGGCATCTTAGGGAAATTCCCAAGTAACGGTGAAATCTTGCGTGACTATATAGCCCAATTTAATATGAAGGTTCCAGAGATTCCATGCTGGGAAGACCCTTGAGCTATTGAGGCAGTCATGAAGGGTGAGGACACTCGGTGAGATGATGCCTTTTGCACCTCTAGGGAGATTCATGTATGTGCCACTCAAAAAGATTCCTACCAGTAAGCCTCTACCTGAGAATCCTACTAGGTTATTATTCTTTAAGGCTCTTATGCTACATGGGGAATCCTACATGGAATTCTAAGCACATGGGGAAACATCCTAAGCAGGGCAGTATCTCTTTTTATTTTGTCGCATAGTTGATGAAGTGCTTTTATCTTGCGAAAGATGAGTGGTGAATACTTACTTCATTTTGGCTATCTATTATTCCTTTGGCTCTTTGTAAATGAATATGTGTACTCCCTCTTGAATAAGGGAATGTCCTCTATTGAAGTATTTCTACTTATATGACCAAATGTTTGAGTCTCTCTTTATAATGAAGATGTTGTTTCTTGAAGATTCTCTCTTTGTGTATACAATAATACTCGGCTCTCCTCTTGAGAAGGGGATGTTCTCTTATAACATCTCACCAAAAGGAGCTACCATATGGGTATCCCCAGAAGGGAAGCCGATCAGGCATTTCACTATATAAACCCTCACGCTACTCAAGAGAATTCCATAATGTCTTCTTTCCTACATCAGAACTTGAGAGATATCATCAAGAAAAACTGATAAGGGAATGAATCCCTCTATTACTCTACTCAGTTTAAAAGCAATGGAAGATAATAACATTTCCTTATTCAATTTGGATGTGTCCATTTGAATCTAAAATATTACAGGAAGTCTTCAAGGCTGATTACAGCCCGTTAGATAAGTTTTCTTTATCTAATATATTGAATTAATGCGTTTAAATCATCATTTTATAATGATTCATGTTTGGTCCATTTATATAAAATCATAAATTTTATCTTATATAGGAAAAGACCTAACTGTATACCCTCACTTGAGAGGGAGGACTTTCCTAGTTTACCTAACCTTTAAAGTAATCTCCTAACACCTGAGATTCTCTTTGTAGAGTACTCATATTCAAGTCTTTAATGATTTAATCACCAATAAAAAAAATATATTTTAGCATCCTAAAAGGATAAATTTTCTTCCTTTGCATATGTTAAATTATATGGCATGGCATTTATATTATTATATGTCTCAAGTTACATTTTTTAAAACCATGTTGCACACCACTTATTTGTATAAGGGTAATTCCTTTGCATAACTTTTCACATTGAGAAAATATAACATTTGAGAATATGTATGCTTTTCTTGTGTTATTGTTGATATGTTCTTAAACAGGATTTTTCCTGAGAAGGAGATCTCTATCGGTGATAATATAAATGAGACAGCTGAGAAATGTTAGGCCGATAACATATTTTTCTCCCTCGAAGAGTATATTATAATGAATTTATTTATTCAAGAAGCATCATCAAGATAGTAGAATTTTGCTTGCTTTTTAGAGAAAATCTTTATGACACCTACATAGATTTTACCCCAAGTTAGATCATCTACACAGGATTCTTCATCATTCAGATTCCTAGTCTCTCTGTATGGGTTATTCTATGCAGCAAGTATCATAATGACTACTATCTCAAATTTTAGAGATCATTCATATAATAGCACATAATTATTTGCTAATGGGTCTAGCATTTATTAAATGATTCCAGCGACATCAAAGACCGATCATGAGTCGAACTCTCAAAAGATAATATTTGGTGAGGATAGAAAGAGCCCAATCAACATCAATTCACTCAGTTTGAAACCATTATCACTCTTCAAACTCTTTTTGAGGGGAAAAGGAGATATGAATACTCTCTAATTATCACCAAGTACTTAGGGATTTTAGAGATAATTGAAAGATGGGCATGCGATTCCACACTTCAAATGAGGATAAGTTATAAAAGAAAGAAAATTCAAAATTGCATTAAGGAGATTGAAGAAGTAGAATGTGCAATCTAGTTTTTGTTCCTGTGTCAGATAGATCTCCTCACCAAGATATGTCTTTCGGATATCTAGAATGGGTGACTTCTGAGTAGATTCCCTTAGAAGCATGGCGATGCCTAAGACAAATTTCCTATCTAACGATATCTATACAAAAGAATTTCTATCAAATCAAAGAGAAGCTCTCAAGCGCTCCCTAAGAACATTAGGATTTGAGAAATTGTACAAAATAAAATACCATACTTCTACTATCAATGCTTATTTCCTAAAAAATGCAAACTCACCTGGGCATAAACCTAGCAGCGGATTATTCGGCCAAATGGGTAGAGTCCAAGATCTTGACAGGCATTATCTGACAGGAATTGTTAGTCAGGAAACCATCATTTTCCTCTAGAGAAATATTGTACACTGATTTGAGACTTATTGGCAAGCAAAAATATTTGATTAGATTATTCTACAAGGGCTAAAAAAAAGTGTAGAAGGAACAAAAAATGATTAGACAAAGAGACCACCTAGCGTCCTATGAGCTTATAGAACTACTCCTAGAACTCATACTGAAGTATAAAGAAGCTGCTAATAAACTTCCATCATTTCCTACTTGGGATGGCCCATCCAGGATTTTCTAAATTGTCAAAGCATGAATTTACTCTCTAGCAAGCTCTAAGGAAAAATTGTTATCTATCTGGTTTTCTATAAATTTATAGTACACTCTTTTATAAAGGAAGGGATTATCTTTATTGAAGCTACTCTATCCGTATGGCATAATAGTCAAGCACCTCTTTGAACAGAAGCATCCTCTTCTTATGTATTTCTCTTTACTTATATGATCATGCTCGGATATTCTCTAGCATTAAAGCTTTTCTACTTATCTCATTTTAGAAATCACAAACTTTGAAGCTATTATACTGTGATACACGATCTAAAATCTTATACTCAAAATCAACATAAGAGGAAGAAATCCTCCAAGAGTTTCTTATCAAGGAACGCAATACAAATCAATTTCCTCATCTCATGAGGAACATCTCCAAAAGTGAGGTGAACTAAAAGAATCCATTCAAAATCCATGAAGTCTCCAGGAGCGTGACGAGCTCAAATGCTCTAACGAGAGCACCTACGCAGGAACCAATCTTTACTATAGCATACACAGAAGGATCATCTGAATTGGTCACCAACATACTAGTCAACTCCTTCTTTCTTATTATTTCTTCAAAAGACTTATGATTCATTAACAAGTGCAGTGGTCTGTCTCCAATCTAAGATACCAACCTTTCTATCCGAAGTAACTTCTACTCTTAAGTAAAACTTATGCTTCTCACTAGCAATAGCATCTAATTATTCTCTAACACTCTTCAACTTATGGGATATCTTTACATTAAATATAATACGATTCTAATCAGAAAAGAAAAATCTTAGTTGGGTTCTAAGATCTTTTAGCAGTCTACACCTTTGAGTTTTTATAGCAAACTCATCAAGAATATCATCTACTTCATAAGTTGTATCCCTGAGCTTTCTTAGCCAATCCTTGACAGCTTCATTCTTCCACTGCTTCTCCTCTGCATCATAAAAGCACAGCATGGAGAGTAGTAAAAGTGCTTTGAAGATTATTGAGCTCAGTCCTTGATATGCATATTATTTACGTGTCTTAGAGTTAAATTTTCATAAATTTTAAATAAAAAATAATTTAATTTAAATAGTTTTTGGGTCTAATTAGGAGTTTGTTTAGTAATTAGTATTTGATTATGATCTTTTATTATTATTTTTCTATTTAGGAAGATTTGTTTAGTTTTTAATTAATGTTTATCTTTTGAAAGTAAGTAGACTCGGGCAATTAAAGAGCAAATGAGGAATTTAGGATTGAATTGTCAAAACTTCCAAATCTTGTGTAAAGTTTCGAGCCATCCAGATTTTGGACGTCACCTAGCTTTGTCGTATCCAAGTCGTGTGATGATTAGGAAGTCTCTTGTTTTACAAATTAAGAAGATTTGAGACCAAAGAGGACTCTTCCCAATCCTAGTTCTATATAAAGGAAATTAAAACACTTCTTCGGGGGGACGAGGAGGCAAGATACACAAGAGACGGTTGAAGGAAGATTAACAATTGTTAAACAACTTTATTTTTTTTATTTCATCTTTCTGTTTTTCTTTATATCATGTTTATGGATTTTTCCATAGCCATGCGTGGCTAATTCTTTTTTAAAATCTTGGTTAGGAGTAGTTATTCAATTATATGAATTGAACACAAATACTTTATTTAATTTGAAATTCAGTTAATTCTTTGTGTTGCAATATTATCTAGTTATCATTCAAGGCTTGTTTGATTGCTTGTTTATGGATAAATTCACCAACGAGAGTTAGGAAAATTTATTAGCTTAAGAACACTTAGAACTTAGATCACTTGACCACGAGAGTAGGCGGGCTCTTCGGGGAGTCACGACAGTTTAATCTCGGTAACAAATTAATTGCTAAATGTCTTAATGAGCTAGGATTAGATTATTAATCACGAGAGTAGGTTAGATTTTAATCCCTACAAGCTTAATTGAACTTGAGAGAGTCTTTAGGTAATATAGAGCAATTACCCTTAACTGAATTCAAAAGATTATTTGTTTGATAATGTGTTCAAGACTAGAATGGAATAGTAAAACTAAACCTAGATTTTAAGCATTAAATATCTGATTTCAATTTAGTTTATTTAGTTGTTACTTATATTTTATAATTGCTCAACTTCTTTTACTCGGTTTGCTAGCTAAGTTATAGGTAAAAATAATTGGTAGTCAATATACAATTTTCATGGGAACAATATCTTATATGCTACAATCGCGACTCGTGCGCTTGCGAGTTTTGAGAGCAACATCTTTTATTTTATTTTTTACTTTTTAATTAGGCTAATCGTATCTTGTTTAACTTATAAATTAATAAAATTATCCTTATTTGTTGTATTTTACTAATTTTAATGTGAAAACTAAAACTTGACTATTTTTTACATATTAAGGTTGCAGAATAATTAGTAAGATATTATAGCTAAATCATTAAAAATTAATCAGTGTCTTTAATTGAATTGAATTTAGATCTCATTAAGTTTTTATGTACTACTTTTCAATTTTTATAAAAATTCATATTTGATAAAGAAGATTAATTATATTTGCAAATATTTTTCTCATATTATTTGTTAGATTTTTCAAAATTATTTCCATATGCTCAATCGGAATCTTTAAAGATAATAATAAAGTTAATATTTCCACTATTTACATGAAATTGTATAGAATTATTTACTACATTACCAGTTTCAATAAAATCATTTTGATCATTATATTTTGTTATTTTCCTAATTCAAGTCACATTCTATATTTATGATATTAACAATTTTTAAAATATTACTCTATTTGACTTCATTTACATAAAAAAAATAGTATTAACACACGCATTAGATACATGATATTTATGTCACGGTTAAAAATATATATATTTGTTTTAACAATAAAAAAATAAATTAATCGTAAAACTTGCATATTTTCTCAATTGAAATTTATGTTATATAATAATTTTATTTTTATTATATATCGATTTGTGAATTTATTTAAATCATCTCCTAAAATATATAAAAATATATTTAATTTGATATGTTAACTTGACAATTTATGGTTGACCATAATATAATATATGATGAACCACAAATGCTTAATTTAGATTGTAAACCATAACTATACATAAGTTTTTTAAAATTTATAACCAGTTAATCTAATATAACAGGTAATTTTTTTTTGTCAAATTGATTTTTTTTAAAGGTAACAACGCCTTCAAGGTATTGCAGAAAAATCCTTTTTTTTTAGAATAATGATTTCATAAATATCCTAGAAACCGATAGTACCCAACATTTGGTAAACAACAGCAACTACCAAAAAGGTTGAAGTATAAAACACAGGGAATGAGAAATAATCCATTCCGGAAGGGGCTACAACCATTCGCCAGCCATTATTATAACAACTAAGCAAGACATAAGTACTATTAAATATTAAAACAAAAAGACCAAAATGAAGTCATAAGAATTACTAAAACATGTTTTAGTAATGCTTCTGACTTCAAAGCCACTATAACTAGGGAGCTAATTTTGATGGCTGATGGGGAAGCATTGTGAGCTTCATGAGAATTTCCTTTTGCCCGATTACTTGTCTTGGTTATTGGCTTTTTAGGAGAATTTTTAGCCAATTCTTTCAATTTGAATTTTCTAATCTTTCTAGCTTGGTGTTCGTAGATTTACCTTTTTCCTTGACCTGATTGCTCAAGCCCACCGAAAAGTCCAATGAAAGCAAAGCCTTTTCCATTTGCTCTAACAAGATATTGCTTTCTTGGGGCCTGTTCATTTGGAGGTTGGTCATGTCTTGAGATTTTTTACCTCACCTTCAGCCTTCTCTTGTGGAACAACTTCCATAAGGTCACGTGAGTCGTCTTTTCTTTTACCTTGATTTATGCTAAGGTTGCAGGAAGGTGTAGGTATGACTTCCGTACCCTGACAAGCATCCTTTGTCGCAGACGCTATATTTTAGGGGGGCGAGTCGTCAATACATTGAGCTGTTGGCGATGCTTCACCCAGAAGCAATAGGTGATGGGCCTCTGTCGGCTCCTTCTCTGTTCCATGCGTCTGACCTGGAGCTGCACTCGCCGTGGCTGATGCATGCTGCAGAGACAAGCTTTCCAGTTTTTGGAATATCTCCGCCGGACTCAGCTTGGGAGGGGGACCTTGGCTAACCGGAAAGGGACTTGATTTCCTTGGATTTGCATGAATCTAGGGTCCGTAATCTAAGCAATTCTTAACTTGGAAAGTTATTTCCTCTTGTGTTTGGAATCGGTGACAATTTCTTGTGATATGATCAAAGAAGCCACATATATGGCAAATAGTTGGCAGACGCTCGTATTGCACCGTTATCCATTTGTTTGTGTTTGGAGTTTTATTCCTAAACCCAAGACGAAGCGGTTTGGTTAGGCTGACTCGAACTCTGATTTGAAGGATGTGAGCGAATCCTTCACCTGCATAGACGGTATCATCCATCTCCTCCAACTTGATGAATAGCAGTGAAGCTATTCTTTCAGCATTTGCAGGGCATATCTGGTTGGGAGGTAAGCCGTTGATTTGGATCCAGAAGCATTTTGATGAGAAGTCCAAATCTTCTTCCGCCAGGTGAGGGTCCCATTCAATTAACACCAACAAGTGCCGATGGACTATCCATGGCTTGCGTTTGAGAATACGTTCGCATTCTTCTGGTTTATCGAAAGTGAACACATACGTGTTCCTTTCCTTCAATGTCTTGACCTGAAAGTATGATACAAAGCCCCATACTTGGGCTAGCGTTTGCTGAACAAATTGAGGAGTAAAGTTATTGGAGCTGTAAATTCTCCCCACTAAACAAGTTTTGAGTTGAGTTATGGAGTTAGAGACGGTGGTAAGCTCCAGTTCGAGAGAGGGTTCTTCTTTAATGTCAGCCTTCTTCTTTTGTTTCAATAGGAGTGGTTTTTGAGCTGAGCTGCTAGACGCCATAAAGCTGAACTAAAAACGAGAAAAAGGAAGATGACTTAAGAGAATGGATGTTTGAACTTAAAACCAGATAACTCTAAAACCAGACACTCTACTTGAGAGAGCAAACTCTTAAGAGAGACTACTGCTTTGATAAAAAAATCGTGGGCAACTTGGCATTAGCAACGTTTGGTTAATAAATTACCAAACATTATCGTTCTGTCGTTTCGTTAGAATGGCTCCATGTTGTAAAATATACTGATTAAACTGCACGTCGTTATTGTTCTGTCGTTGGCATTTTGTATTTTCACTTTCGCAAAGCACACGCTATGTTTTTGGTTGGATTTTTTCAAATTACATAAATTAATCAATCAATCAATCAATCAGTCCTTGAATGGGATACATAGTGGAATTTGGTAAAAAAGAAACATGCTTCACATACCCTCTAGCAGGTATCGCATCTGAATTGGCAGTTGGGTATTGTAGTACAAGATCACAACTCTGTAGTAGAAAAAGGAATTGAAACTAGGATCTGAATGAAGAAAGCTTAGAGGGTATAATGCTGGTTAATGGCATCAATATCCAAGCCCCTTAACTTGGCAAATGATTCAACTTTTCCTTTCAGTGTGTGAAGCTCCCTCAATCTGCAATGCAAGTCAAAAGAAGGAATCAGAAACAAGAACCTACTTTTGTTGACGAATATTTGGGATTAAGAAAAATGACCTAGCAATCTCTGCACGCCTTTTAGCTTCTTCCGCCATGACACTGATTTCTCTAAGACTGTTCTTCTCCGAAAACATCTTTGTCTCAGTAGACTGGAGCCCATTAAGTGTTCTTTGCTCAGCTGCCCATGCTGCTTCTCTAGCTTCCCTTCCGAAATCCTTTTTGCTTGTGAATGCAGTCTGTTACAATGCAGATTGTTAAGTTTCAGTTTTTCTCAAGGCTGTCATAAAATTTTACTAGCGTTCTTGTAGTGTAGTATATATGTTACATTTAACTAAATCAACAATTCAGGAGTTTGAATTTACTAACCCTTTGCTCTACCACAAGACTCCAGGCTTTTCCACTTAGAGCGTAGCAGACAGCAAATTTGATAGGATCAAGGAAGACGTATGTCGCAATATTATACAGCCAAATAACGCCTGTCCACCCCCAACCGATATTTCTGATTCCAGCAAATTTCCAGTCTGCAGTAGCTGAGATCACGGATGCGACCTGCAACGAATATGCTTGATTCATGTTTGTGTAGAAAGAGAAGGAAAGTCTCCATATGTGAAGTGATTGGATCCTACAACTTGTTACCAGTTGGGCAATTATGAAAGCAGCAACAAGCAGAAGGCCTGGACGTTCCGTGAACGACCAGCTCCTGGAGCGTGTGACAAATATCAAAGCCTGGCTAATGGTGCTAACTTGAAGATATACTGCTGATGCTAATTGTTCTTGCAGTTGGCTGGCAATCTTTTCATCTGACATGTTCACATCATGCTTGTTGAAGTTCCTGACCCCGAAATGTTTCTGCAGCAGATAGGAAAGAAACTGACGGATCAGAAATCTGCAATTCATTGCTTACTTTGTTCAGCATAGGAATTTATAAGGGTCTCAAAACTCTGGAAAATAACATTTAAGCAATTATACGCAGTAAACGGGATGAATGTAATGAAAGAAAAGCACGAATCTACATGAAAGAAGTTGGTTTCGTAAGCTGTCCAGAAGAATATGACTGTCATCAGAGCCATGTAACTCCCAAGGACAACACCAGTTGCAAAAATTTCACTAAGCTTCCAGCTGTCAGGAAGTGGAGAAGGCTTAACTCTGTCTTTGGATATGGTCATGATAGTACCTGTAAGCCAAATTGCAGCTCAAAATGATGACCAATTCAATAGAAAACATTGGTTTACATAAACACAAGACCTGCGAAACACTTGAGAGCAATAACAACAGGTAGATGAACTAGAAAAGCTAGCTAACCGTCATTAAGAATAGCGATGACAAGGACCATAAAAGGAGGGAAGTCGAATTTCCAAAAGACTGTGAGCAACATAAAACCGAGCTGTTACAGAAAATCAACTGTAAATGAGACAAGGCTTATAGCAGAAAGCAATTTCACAAGTTTTGATTTATTAAGATTCAGTAGGCAATGAAGGCTTACCACAATACGTATAGTGATAGACACTGCATATATCTGGTAAAGCCAAAAAGAAATGAACTTTAGAATACTCATACAGTTCAAGATTTTGCTTATAACTTGATCATGTCTTGGATCTGCATTACCGTGTAATTTTTCATTCTCTGGAAGATAGCGCGGCTTGTTAAGACAGCACTAATAATTACACTCAGTCCAGGTTCTGTTAGGACTATGTCAGATGCACTTCTGGCAGCATCTGTGGAATCTGCCACAGCAATTCCGATGTCTGCTTTCTTCAAGGCAGGTGCGTCATTCACACCGTCACCGGTCATTCCACATATGTGGTTTCTGGCTTGTAGTCTCCTTACTATCTCATACTTGTGCTCTGAAAGCGAGAAAATGGAATTAGAATCAGAAAACAATTTGGCAACTATTGAGATTTCTCTGCACACAAGAGAACTAGCGGATCTACCGGGGAAGACTCCAGCAAAACCATCAGCTTTCTCAATGAGCTCATCAATTGGAAGTGACGCAGATGCTTCATTATTGCCTTCACCAAGCAGAGATGAAGATGGGTACATATTTGTGCCCATTCCAAGCCTCCTTCCAGTTTCCTTGGCAATTGCAAGTTGATCACCTGCGGAAATTTTTACCCGATGAGATCATAACACAAATGCACTTATAAACATACACACAGTAGTCAACAGAAACTATGTTCAATTCAATAGAACACACCTGTGATCATTTTAACACTAACACCGAGATCCAGAGCTCTTCTTATTGTTTCAGCACTATCATGACGAGGGGGGTCAAATAGAGGAAGAAGCCCCACAAATTCCCATGGGCCACCAGGACTTTCTTTTGCGCCAGCAGGCACTTCCTAAAGAAGATGACTCAGCATTGTTTAAAAATTTACATATAGTCTGCATGCGTAAATTAATTAGATGGTTTATTCACCTGGCGGGCGACTGCAAGTGATCTAAGTCCACGTTCTGCAAATTTGTCGATTATTGCATGAACCTTCTTTTCTATTTCTATTTTATTTTTGGCCAGATTGAGTATCTACAGGAATACATGCAAAAAAGAGCTCAGGAATCACCCTTTAGAGTTAACCGTTGCTTTTGGAATCTTAATGCTTGATATGATACCTGCTCTGGTGCACCTTTGCTGACTCTATGCATTTTACCGGCAGCATCTATATATGTAAGTGCAGTCCTTTTGTCAGTGGGATTAAATGGAAGGAAGTGAACTTCTTTAATTCCAGCTCGCGCCTGCAGAATAGATAACTAAAGGTTACTCGAACTACCGAACATTTTGACATTGACAGTTGAAGGCAATAGAAACAATATCCATATTCTCAAAAGAAGAAAGACAATTTGCTTAACATTGAATCACTTATTTAGTACCTCCTTAGGGTCTGCTAGCATTGAAACAATTGCACAATCAATGGCATCCTGATTCTCCAACCTTGAGGCTCTTGCAGCCATAAGCACAACCATATCCTTGTCAACACCTTTAGCAAAAACCTGAAAAAAGTTACGGCTTAATTTCTCCAATTTTTACCAGCGGCAAAATGGATTAACTTCATATACTATGCTGGGCAGACTGAAAAGTGAAAAGGGACATATCAGGAGTAGAACCTCAATCATATTTTTGTCCACTGTAAGCTTGTTAAGTGTCAACGTTCCAGTTTTGTCACTGCAAAGCACATCCATTCCAGCCATTTCCTCAATGGCAGTCATTCTTTTTGTAATTGCACCCTGCCAAAGACATAGAAAGTGATTATTTGAATAGATGTTTGTACTGAATCTACTGATGTTTCATAGAAACTGTTTCATAAATTTTGACTATTAAAATTTACATATTCAAAAGCAATATTTTGGCAGCAGATGAAGGTTGACACTGAGATTTCACAAACCTGCTGGGATAAGCGGTGCGAACCAATGGCCATTGTTACAGAAAGAACAGTTGGCATTGCAATTGGGATCCCGCCGATCAATAGAACAAGTAGGTTGTCTATACCAACACGGTATCCCCTCTCTTGAATCCCATATATCACAATGATTTCAACTAACATCCCAAGTGCTATTGAGCAAATGCAGAAGTTTCCAATTGCTGTTAAAACCTAGAACCCATCAAGAAAATTTCATAACTAACTCTGAAATGGCATCACAACAATTTTGAGTTTGACAACAATCTAAAAATTAGTAATGTTGTTAACAGCTATTAGCAATGTTGCAGAAGTCTGCCATCCCTGGAGAAAACACAGAAGCTTTTAGAATACCTTCTGAAAATGCCCAACGTGTGTGGTGTTCTCAACAAGATGAGCTGCCTTCCCAAAAAAGGTGTGAACTCCGGTTGCAATTACAACTGCTTCAATTTCACCCTGCTTACATGTTGAACCTGAGTAAACTCCATCACCAGGATTCTTTGTTACTGGAAGTGATTCACCAGTAAGAGCAGACTGTAAGAATCAAACCAAATTGTCAGTTCCAGAAAAGAGTAATCTTAAATGATTTAGTTGAACTACAATCACCACGTCATGAACAAAGAAACTGCAACACCATTTTAACTTGACATTGAAATTACCGATTATGCTAACTACTAAGTTCATGTTCTTGCAGTATAAAATTACCTGATCGATTTTTAAGGGATCTCCTTCCAGAAGACGTGCATCAGCTGGAATGATGTCACCAAGTTTGATGCTAATAATGTCTCCGGGCACCAAAACAGAAGCGTCTTCCTCGCTCCAATTTCCATCTCGCAGGACCTGATGAGGGGTAGCTATGAAATCAAAACAAAGCTGCAGTAGATGTGATGAAAAAATCTAAGATAGAAGTACAGACCTTGGCTTTTGGGGCCAACCGAGCCATAAGGGCCGCTGCTGCATTGCCAGCATTATTTTCCTCTATGAAACTGATTGTGGAATTGATCACAAGTAACACCACTATCCCAACAAAATCATGATAATCTGCACTCTTGCCCTGCAATCATGCACAATAAGTTGTCAAAAGCATTTCATCAAACCCCATCATCTAAAGTCCATGCGATCTTGTAGTTTAAAATCAGAGTCAAGCATCCTCATGATTCGAGTTCCATATCCATAACAGCACACCAGATAAGAATCTATTCTTATCCTTTTGGAAAGTTAAAACTGAAACACTGACTTACCCCTCCATGTGCAAGAGCAATGGCCATAACAGCTGCAGCTTCCATGACCCATGACAGAGGATTCCACATAAAGCCCAAGAACTTCAATATTTTATTTTCCTGAAGAAGAAACGAGGAATTAAGTCAATCAAGCACATAGACGTGAAAAGCCACAAAAAGAAAAAAGTTGAAAATGAGACACTGGACAAGCTAACCTTCTTCTCTTCGAGTTTGTTGTATCCGAACAAATTCAACCTCTCTTGGGCTGCATCAGAGCTCAAACCCTCTCTTGTACATTTAAGATGGTCAAAAACTTCTTCAAGGGGTACATTTTCCTACATGAAGCCATTTTAAAATTTAACAAATATGGATAAGCACTAACCTAAGATTTCTCAGAATAGATTGTTCAATCAAATTGTTGACCAGTATCATCTTGCAATAACACAGATTAAACAAGCCCTTCAAATGGAAGAACCTTAAAGCAAAGTTCTTTAATCAAAGAGCTCATGTTGTTAATTTGTGCATGTTAGAATGAGCGGGAGACGTACCAGATCAATAGCTTCCTTGATAACAGCATCCAGGGCAACTGACCGATCATTATTCATCTTATAAACTCTTCAGCTTTGGCTCTCCACTCTGCATTGCCAATCGTAAATAGCAATTAAGCCAAGATGAATGATAAATAAATACCCAGCTAAGCAATTTAGAAGTTTCAGGCCATTCCTAAATAGCAATTAGGCCCAGAAATTTCAAACTCATCAAAGGAAATTAATTAAAGGTTTGAAAATAATAAATACCCACCTAAGAAATGGATATAAACAATCAGAATTCTGCAAAAGAAAAAAGAAAAAAAATAGAAAGGATGAGTTATTAATTAGCCTCTGAATCCAAGATTTATAAGGTCTTATTAAGAAAACTAAACTGATAAAGAAGGTACATTGCAAACATATGTATATATAAACAAAGAAGAAGTGAACCCATCAACATCGGTTTGAAACGGGCAAAGTAAGATAATAGAAAAGAGACGTAATAAAATACAGCAGGCATGGGGACAGAGAGGCATAGATTTGGTCGATGAATATCAAAGCTCCATTTTGCAAAGAGACGATGTGTAAGCTTATAAAAGTCCGCCGGCTAACATCCTTTGTTGCTATGTTTCTGCCTAAACTAAAACACTGTAACTATAACTAAAATAACGACATATTCAAACTTTTTTACACTTTGCCGCCATACCACAGAAACGTTTATGACTATCTTGTGTTTTGTTTCTTTCATTGGCCCTCTCCGTACAATTCTTTATGAAAGGCATCTTTCTGTTGGATATAAATATACTGTTATAAAAATACAGAGATTGTCAGAAACTAATCATTTGCTTAAGACTCCGCTAAACCATTTTCGATGTTTGCCAAGTTGCTCAAGTAATAACGTTGCTATAATTGCATTGCTTATTGGTATATACTCCATCTATTCCTAAATAATTATCGTTTGTTTAAGGTTTCTTCGCATAGATTAAGAAATGTATTTAATATATGTGTAAAATATTTTACTATCCTTATAATAATTATTAGCTTTACATAGAGTTTTAAAATGAGTAGATATCTATTAAATTAATTCTCCTATATTTAATAAGGGTGAAATAGAAAAAAAAGTAGTTAAAATGCATTGATAATTTAAAACGATAATTATTTAGAAATAAAATTAAACTTCTAAAATGACAATTATTTAGGAATAGATGGACTACTTTTCTAGAAATAGTTTATGGCCTAATTAACCACTTGGAAAGTCTCCTACTCCAACAATTTTTTTTTTTCTTTTAGTACTGATGAATAATCAAATGAAGTATTTTTAAGTTATACAACCTAAAAATGTGAGATGATTGAAGAATGGATCTATTCAACAAGAATGGAATGGGCCCAATGTCTAACTATATATTAATTAATGTCTTAGTGGTGAAGCACATAAGGTATTTGGCTGGCTGTACCGTCCAACTAGAAAAATATTGTCATTTTTAATTAATAGTCTCCCCTGAAAAGAAAAAAAAAAAAGAAAAAGTTACAAGCAGCAACATCTTGGCTTCTCCAAGGTCCAAGACAAGATACTCTTTTGTTTTATATTCTCTTCAGAACATCAAAGGACGGACTTTGTACGGCTTGGGATGAATGGATATTCCTTCCTTCCGCTGATGGGGCACTACCAAGTGTTGGATGTTAGCCTGCCTTCAAATTTGTTGTTGCTCTTACCTAAAAGTTTTTATTTTGTTCATCATCTGTTTCCTCGACTAAAACACCTGTTGATTTCCCAGTATTAAAGGAAAAAAAATTAATGAAAATATTAAATACTTTTTTACAGAAATAATAAATTCAAAAATATAAAAAAAGTGCTCTTATTTTATTCAAAACGTCATGTGATCTTCAACTAATTTTGCGCTTCAATATAATTTCCGGAAGTAAGCGCTATAACTTGTTTCCAATAGTCTGCAGCTTGATCAATCAAACTAAGCCTCTACAATTTCAAAATCTTTTTGCCGAATGGCCTGTTCCCCTCAGTCAAAATAGGCAGGGAAATTCCTTTCAGTAGAACTTATTTGAGAGTTTCCAACCTCATACGACTCTTAGTATTTTTATACTGAATAAAAATTATATCTATATTATAAATTTAATTATTGGGTTTAATAAATTTCAAATAAAAAAAATTTATACAGAAAGGGGAAATAATAAATTCATAGATTTGCTTTTTTTTTTTTCCTGGGCCATTGGATTTGCCTTCTAGGTTCTAATTAACAAAAAAGGTCAAGACAAGTAAAATACTGGGCCGAGATTTTGTGGTCCAAAACCTGAAGTACAGCGACCCTAACCCTAAGGACCAACCCAATTCTATTTGCCAAGGATTCCGGAGGCAACTGGTGGTAGAATCAGGATCCTTCTCTGCGCTGCGCCATCATGTATGGTAAAGTTCTGTTGCCCTCTGCTCGACCTACTAAAATTGCATTATCTTTTTCATATAATGTTTAGAAATTTCAATTATTTTTTCGGTATTGGGATCATGGTCTAAGTGCATAACGCACGCGAGCTGTTTGCGAAAAATTTCAGCTGAATCTCTTTGATTGCATTTTTATCTGCTCAAAAGAAACATCATACCGACCTTACGTGCTAAAACATGACGATGGTGGATATTATAGGCTCATCTTGGCAAGTTTATCTAATCCTCGCGAGATTTTGTGCCTAACAGCGACGAGGTCAGTTATGGAGCATTGGAGAGGTGTTCTAAAGGTTCCGGTGGATTCTAGCAGCAAAAATTACTGTAGAGTAGCTGTATCTCTCTGCCTCTCTTCTACTTACAAATCACTAACTGTAAGTTCTTTTTGCTTTAACTGCTTAGAAAGGGCTGTTCTTTTATCCTCTATTATTCCACAAACTCCTTTTCATCTCATAAGCGAGCAACTATGACATAAATGTTGGAATGGTAGGTGCCTTCTGCAAATGCCATCTTCTTTTGCGGAGATAGAGTTGAAGGCACCAACAACCCGCTCATTGAGAGGCTATCTGATCCGCCGAAAATTGCTGAAATTTTGGTCTCTAAATTTGGTGCTTCTGTTAATGCTTGGGTTATTGAGGCTTCCATTTTCAATGGACCTTTTGCTGTTTATAAAGACTTCATTCCATCTGCGAATTGGTGGGGTGAACCAAAATCTTACAGCCCAGCTGATTTCCCAGCTTCTACCGCAATTATCTCGCTCTTATCAAATTGTCTAAAAGAGGTATATGCTCCTAGTCTGTGAATAATTTAAATGTCTCTTGTTTTCCATGTTTCCTCGTTGGTAATGTCTTTTACATAGTTATTGTTCTTTGCTTTGAACAATTCCATATTGTAAATTTGTCAACATGGCAGGCAAAGAAGACCATTTCAATGACAAAAGCGAAAGAGCCATTGTCAACCAGCCAACAATCTCCTTCATTACATGTGCCTGAAACGTATATCATTGGGTTTAGTAAAGGTGGCACTGTGCTTAACCAGCTGGTAGCAGAGCTGAGCATTTCAGGGGTAAAATCAAATACGAAAGAACAGCAAGTGAGCAGGGCATTTTCTGAAGAAGAAGAAGTTCAAATTGTACCTTCCATCAGAGAAAGCCTTTTAAACAGCATCACAGAGATCCATTATGTGGATGTTGGTTTAAATTCAGCTGGTGCATACATCACTGATCATAATGTCATTCAGAGATTATCTAAACGTCTAATGCTCGGAGCTTCAGGACTTCGTTTTGTCCTTCATGGAACACCAAGGCAATGGTGCGATAGCAGGCGAGTTTTGATACGCAACGAAAAAGACAAATTGGTTAGCCTTCTTGAATCTGAAGCTCGAAAAAGTGGAGGGAAATTAAAGGTCCGTGAAAAAATTTATTTTGCTGATAGAGCTCCCAGCATGCAGATGCACTTTGAAGTCATTGAAAATATGGATGTTACTTGTTAGTTGAGAGTTGTGGATATTTTATAGTTCACATCCTTGACTTGGCTGCTTTAATTATGTAAATATTGAAGTTATAGATTATGACATGAGATCTAGTTCAGTTTTGTGCAGTTCTTGAAACTGAAGTGGTGGCTATTTATTTTACTGAATTGATTGACGAATTGATGATGGTAAAGTTTCAGTAATGGATGTACGCTCAACAAACCTGAGAGATTTGCATGATATGTGGTTGGTGTCATCAGAAATCATATATTGAAGGACCTTAGCCTCAATTCAATCCAAACAAAAGAAATGGGTCGTGTGCCATACTCAAAACTATTTGGCCAAAAAAAAAATAAAAACCCAAAACTAGGCTCCTGGAAACAACACATTTTTCCTCAATCTAAACGAACTGTCGTCTGGAATGAACAGATAAGAATAATCTATTGCTGGAGCCCAAACAAAGAAAATTGGGCTTCCAATGCCTGTCCGAAAACTTTATTAAACTTCCTCTTCTTCTTCTTCTTCTTCTTCTTCTTCATCATCATTAGTTGACGCCACATGTATCGATGAGATTGAAAAAAAAAAAAAAGGAACATCAATTTAATTACGCTACTTTGGATCATTTTGCTTTCAGTCTCCCATATATGTATAAAAATTTTCCAGTTTTAGTGACAGGTGCAATACTCATTGTGACGTCTCTAATAAGCAAGCAACCCCTTTAGCACTTTGGAACGCCGTACCAAACCAAAACGCATTCACACCATTTATTGAAACTTCAATCGATCCAAGACGAGACCATGTTCCATTTGCAAATGTAAAATGTGTGGATTTTAGAGATAGGATGGCTTGCTCTTGTTCCACCAATTAATCATATGGCATCTAAATTTTTTTTTTTTTAATTTCATCCCCCACATAAAATTTAGTTCTAGTCACTTTTTTTAATCTCATAAAAAAGATGCACACTCAAAATGCATGAAGATATAATAAGAAATTAACCAAATAAAACGAAGAAATATTAATTAAATAGACAAGGAAGGAAATCCATAGCAAGGATTTGTCAATATTATGTATATATCATTGCGAGAATTCTCAACGGAATTCGGTGTGCTCCAAGAAGTAATACAGAATAATAATTTATTCATAAAACTAAAACAAAATGGAGAGTCTATGTACCACCCAAATGAGCTCCCACAGCTTTATTTCTCATGGCGATGCGTCCTCTTCTTATAATTAGTTAATGCTGGACAAGAAAGTTGAAGAAAATGACATTAATATATTAAGAAAATAAAGGCATGCAAAGCAGAATTGAATATAATTAAGAGAAACTTATTTCTGACAATTGGTGGTTTTGGAGATAGGAATATTGAAGGCAATACCACACTTCTTAGGGAGGGAAGAGGCAACATCATCCTTTATATTTGGATAGCGTGCAGCAGCCGCCTTAAGACACTCGCATGCAGCTCTCTTATCAGCAACAGTTGGAGCAAGCGTCACAGCGTTGGTGAAGTAAAATAATATTTACAAAGACAATAAAAATTATTATAAAAATAATTAAATAAATAAATATATAGAGGTGGTCAAACCGGCCTATGGGTAAATAAAATAGGTGGTAAAACCTGTAGTAAAAATAATAATAAATGATACCAAAATTTTAACGTGGTTCATCTTTAATGTTGGGCTACGTCCACGGAACAAAGACCGAAAAATGCTTCCATTATAAAATAATAAGATTACAAGAGAAATCTTCTCTAGTTTAACACTAGAGATATACAATTACAGAGATCTCACTAAAATAGTGACATTCAAAGTATTTTCCACACCCTAAAATAATTTTCTCACTCACTTGTTGAGAAAAAAAAAAAAATTTTCAAACCCTTAAAACTCTCTCACTTTCATCAAAGCAAAATTGCTTTGGTTAATTTTTCCTTCACGAGCTCCTCTCTTTTATTTTCCTTCAGCTTGTTGCTTGTGCTTCTGCCTTGCCCATTCATGCCTTTATATAGGCATCAAGAATAAGCAAACAAGCAAAAAAATTTTTTGACAATTTTTCTTTTATGGCTGCACCGATTTTGGTGCATCCTTTTTTGACTTTTTTTTTTAATTTTTCAAACTGTGGGCTCCACTCCACTAGGAGGGACCCCATCAATTCTTCCCCTCCCGACTACGTGAAGATCATCACCATTCCGGTGGCCAGTCGATAGAATTTGAACTTCTCCCTTGATAGATTCTTTGTTAACATGTCTGATCAATTTTTATCTGCATGGATATTCTCAAGTTGTAATAGCTTCTTCTCTAATATATCCCTTATCCAGTAATATCTTACATCAATGTACTTTGACCTTGAATGAAAGGAGGAATTCTTACCAAGGTGGATAGCACTCTGACTATCACAAAATAGCTCGTATTTGTCCTGTTGAAAACCAAGTTCATTTAAGAACTTCTTCATCGATAGCAACTCTTTACAAGCTTCAGTTGCTGCAATAAACTTTGCTTCAGTAGTAGGCAAAGCAACACATTTCTGCAATTTTGACTGCCATGACATAGCTCCCCCCTATAAATGTAATCAAGTAACCCGAGGTTGACTTTCTTAAGTCAACATCGCCCGCCATGTCTGCATTTATGTATCTAGCTAGTATAGGTTTGGTATCTCCAAAACATAAACATATTGTGAACGTTCCACGAAGATACCTGAAAATCCATTTCACTGCAGCCCAGTGTTCCTTTTCAGGATTTGAAAGGAACCGACTCACAACTCTAACTAAGTGTGCAATATCTGGCCATGTACACACCATGGCATACATTAAACTACTAACTGCTGAAGCAAATGGAACTCTATCCATCTCTTCCATCTCCTTATTTGTGGAAGGGCATTATTGAGAAGTCAATCTAAAGTGATTAGCAAGAGGACAGCTAACCGCTTTAGCATTGTGCATGTTGAACGTCTGAAGTACCTTCTCAATGTACTTCTCTTGTGACAACCACAGTTTCCTGACGCCTCTATCTCTAACAATCTTCATGCCAAGAATCTGCTTCGTTTGTCCCAAGTCTTTCATCACAAAAGATTTACTTAATTGCTTCTTTAAACTGTTGATTCTGGAAACATTCCGACCAAAAATCAACGTGTCATTTACATAGAGCAATAACATAATAAAATCATCACTAGAGAATTTCTGGACAAAAATACAATGGTCTGAAATGGTCTTCGTGTAGCCTTGCTCCCCCATAATAGACTCAAACTTCCTATACCATTGTCGTGGTGCCTGTTTCAAGCTGTACATGCTTTTCTTCAATCTGCAAATATGGTCCTCTTTACCCTTTTCTTTGAAACTCTCTGTGTAACACCCGTACCCTAACTATAGGTATATTTGCATTTATTATGCATATTGATTAAATTTGAGTATAAGCTAGTATATATAGTTAGACTTGTGTACCGAGTCTAAACATGACTTGTACTCAATTTATGAGTGAAAATTTTCAAATTTTAATGACACTTATTGATATTGATATTATTATTATTTTATTGTTACTCTTATTGTCTTTACTATTATAATTATTATTGATATTGACATTATTATTATTTTATTATTACTATTATTATCTTTATTATTATTAATATATATAATATATAAAGTGAATAGTATTTTTTTCTCTATAAATTGACGTGCGGTGCAACCGAAAAAAATTAAAATCTTATATGCAAAATATTCAGTTTAGTCCTTATATTTTTTCTTTTCTTTCTCTTCTCTGTTAGCTACACAAATGACCTCCGATTAACACCAAATTTGAATCATAGCTTCTTCTTATCCTCTTCTAGCTTTTTATAGCTTTTATTTTGTGAGAAACCATCTACAAGCACTCAGAAATTTAGAAAGTACAGTCGGTATTATTTCTCAGATCTGCACTGTTCCGGCGGGTTTCAGGGGACAAGGTTGGTTCCTTTGCGTTCCTCACGTTACCAGGAGTCCGTAGCCACCAACCACGCACCCGATCTACACCCGTAGAATATTTGGCGAATATTTTTAGGTAATTTTAGTTTATTTTTAGATTTAATTGTTCAGTGAATATTTTGGGTTATTTGAAGCTATTTTTGTGTT
>CATIWM010432231.1:0-17135 GCA_949671775.1 Mallotus repandus
TTTTTTGTCTGTCTGATCAATAACGTCATCAATCGTTATTACAAATCCTGAATCCCAGCTACTTGGGATTTCTAGACAATTGAATATAATCAAGAACATGCCGAAACTCTAGCTACAAGAAAATCCAAGAATAAAGTTACAATAAAGTTGGTTACTGGATGATGATATAATCCTATAAAAAAACACACAAAAACAGTCCAATCTGTCTCTATCATCTAAATGGAGCAAGAGGATTTGGAGCGTTTGTGACTTTTGAGCTTCTAAGTTCCTTACATACATGATCTAACATACCCAGAAAATCTCTTACAATCACAAAAATTCGAAGTGGGTTGGCTTCTTCTTTGCTTACATCTCCATGAAAGTACCCAGTAATGCCTCTTACATGTAACAGGACTCTATCTTCGTCCTCCTTCAACAATTTTATATTCCTCTGTGCATAGTTTAGGAATGTTTTCATTGAATGCACAAAATTTCCACTCTTTTCATCTGTAGACAAGTCATTTACTAGATGTTGCAGTTTATTCATTCCATCTGTTAAGTTTGAAACTGAGCCTGCAAGAACATCCAGGTCAATCGTAGCTGTTTTCTTGACATTCAAGAGTTCTGTGCTCAGACCAGACACAAGGTCTAGCCCCATTCTTCTGTAGTCTTCTTCCCGCTCTTCGACTGTTTTGCTTTTGTTCTTCTGATTGATCCTTCCCATAATGCTATCAGATACTCGAACCCCTTCTGATCGAATTATTTCTTGGACGACAAAATGGAGCAATGTAGTTTTCCCATCTGTTCCCTTTACATCAGCAAGCTTAAGGAGTGCATCAAGCTTGAATGCTCTAGCACCTCCTCTGATCGTTCCAACATTCATACGGTTGCCTGTTTTGAGAACTGCCTCAAGTAACTTCAAAAAAAGCCTGTTTGACCTGAGTTCTTTGCAGGCTTCCTAGTGGGACAAAGAAAGGAGGCATAAGTTAGTTGCATTATAGTGAAATTTTCGTTTCGATGAGAATTGAAGTGTATTGTGGTGGCTTTTTGTGCTTACCTCAAGCATTGAGAAAGAATTTTTGAGATGAATAACCTCATCGTCAAAAGTTTCTCTGTAAAGCATTGCTTCAGCTCGTAGGAAGGCAAATGGTATAGTAAGGGCTAGTATCAGAAACTTCTCAGCTGAACCCAATTCATTGATGTTTCCTTTATAATTAGCAAGCTTAGCCTCTTCTTCCTTTGTGGGTACCATCTTTGTTAGTGCTTCTAGTTGTTGCAATGACAAACCACTTCCTGCTTTCCACAAATCAGGAAAAACAAGAAACAACCACTTTCAGTTTTGTTGCTATTTCAATAAGCGTATATAGTTTTAATGTGTCATGTGAAGTGTTCCAAGCTATACCTCTTATCAGCGATTCGCAAACTTGCTCAGGGGTTGCATTCAAGGCTTTTGAGAGTATAGTTAAATTTTGTAGTCTCTTGGGCTCTAGGACATGCTTGCCTGGAGAGGGGCTTTTGCTCTTTCCATCATCATTTTTAATTGTACTTTGTAGATTGTATCCAAAAAGTGATTCAATCATCTCCTCATCCAACCTGTTGTGAAAATCACAGATATGTAAGCTCACAGGCAGAAGAAAAGAAGTATATTGTGTTGCAAATTATAAGTCAGGACTTACTCAAATGAGTTTGATCTTATCTTGTCCCACACCATACTACGATCTGGTGCTGCTCTAACTTTGTCCCAATGGAGAGGCTTCAATTTTGGCAGTGGAGCTCCATCTTTGCCCACTGGTGTATGTTGAGGAAGTAGTGATGGTGGAGGAGGTGGTCCTTTAGCAGAGCTACTATTTCCTTTTATAAATGGTGGAGGGCATGGTGGTGGAGGTGGGCCTTTGGCAGAGCTACTATTTCTCTGTATAAATGGTGGTGGGCATGGTGGAGGAGGTGGGCCTTTGACACAGCTAGCATTTCCTTTTAGACATGAGGATGGCCATGGGGGAGAAGGGATGCTTGCTGGAGATTTTGAAGTCTTGGGAGACACCTGAGGGGATGTCTGGTCTGCTCCTGAAGGAGAATCTGACTTACTTGGAGATGATAAGCTGAGCAATGGACCTGAAGCTTTAGATGTAATTTTGGCAGAGAAGATTGATGTGCCTGGCGGAGATGAGTGCATAATAGGTGCCAAAGCAGGTGGTGGTGGTGGAGGAGGAGGAGGAGGCGGGGGCGGAGGTGCAAGATTTTCATCAGAATCTGAAGGAGATGGATCTATCAGATGTTCTACTCTGACATTGTCTGGAGATGGGGGAATTTTAATGTCTAAATTTGTGGAAGAAGCTACAGGAGATGAAAATGTCTTGGGGGCATTTGAGGTGGAATTTTCTGATAGGTCAGTAAGACTTCCAGCTGAAGCATTGGAGAGTCTAATATTAGAAGAATGTGAATCAACAAACGAATGAAAAGATTCATCATCAGAAGAGTGAACTTCATTATTAATTGCTACAGCTTCATCAACAGGAGAAGCGTCTCCCCCACCAGAATCATATTTCACAGATTCTACAATACCTTCATGAACAGACGTGATTTCCCTTGTTGAAGAAGAACTACTAGAATTATCAAATTCTGATTTTATTATCAGTTCTTGGTTTGATTTCTCCCTCTCATCATATAATGTATATTTTGGTGTGCTATGATTTGATGATATGTTTAATGCTTCAGAAGGTTGTTTGAAACAAGTGCTGTGTTGCTCTAAATCTCTTTCTAATGAATTAAGATACAAAAGATCAAGACCAGGATTTAAGCTCACCTTGCTTGCTGGTTTTTTGGAACTCGTGTACTTATATTTACCTCTGATTCTTCCCTTTTTCTTATACATCCACAATGCTCTTATAGAAAAATTTTTGTTCTTTCTGAATTTTCTTGACACCCAGATAAGGCCAAGAACACAAGCAATTAAGGCAACTCCTGTTGATACAAGAACTGCCGCAAGAATTCTTCTGAATCTGCCTTTGTCTCTGTGCTCCTTTTGAATCTTGTGAGTTTGTGGGGCTGAATTTGAGTGATGAAATGGTGGCTTGTGATGTACTTGTTTTGGAAGCATTGAAACATGAGCAGAAGCAGGAGATGGAGCTTCAGCTTCTATGGCAAGTGAAGGAGAAGGTGCTGGTGACACAAACTCACTTCCTCTGCTTCTGGCTTTGAAGCTCTTTAGTCCAAGTAAAGCTCTAAACTTTTGAACTATTAAAGTTCCCTTTTCTTCATTCTCATCATCTCCTGAAACTTCCTCAATCTTCTTGTCATAACCATCTTCATTTTCCTCCAGAAAATCCAACTTTAGAAGGCTGTGGTGAACTCTGAAGTACTCTGGTGCAGCCAATGAAGCATCAGCAATCAAAATGTGGGTTCTTTGCAATGATAAGAACATAAAAATGGTTGTGATGATGATAGAGATCATGCGGAGAATCTGAGAAGAAGATCCCATGTTCTTCAAGTAGAAATCACCAAAGCATCAATATCTTTCCGCATATAAATCTAGTTCTTTCTTTTTATTTTTATTTTATTTTTTTTTGTTGGCCACATGATTTTTCTTTTCAAGAAAATAAGGGAAAAAAAATATTTTTTTGGATGGTGTAGCTACTGTTTATGTGTAGTGAAGAACATATATTTCATAGTCTTTAATGCTACTCCAAGGAACCCCTGACCATGGCAGTTGGAGTTGTACTGGTCCTTCTTTATTTCTCTATTCATGTACTCTCTTATCTCTTCCTCACCACCATAAATTCTCCTGCAAAACACTGTTAATTTGCATCACATTTTGTCTTTAGAAGAGTGTCCTTTTATTTATTTTAATCTTGATTCCTTTTCATATGTCTTACTTTCTTCTTGTACTCTTTGTGACACAAGAACAAGAAAAGAAAAGCTGACTAGTGATTAGTCCATTCCTGTTTTCTTCTGCTGTTCACTCTTTGCATTTTCGTTAGTTCTAGTTTAGAGATAAAAAATCTTGCACATCTAAAATCTGAGTCATGGGATTTGGAGTTGAACTAATGTTATCTTTAATAGCTAAATGCCCATGAATCAAACAATGGAAAAGTTTCTAAAGGGACCCATTTTTGGTTGGACCTTTGGCTTTGCCGACCCATCAAGAACCTGTTGGTGGAACTCTTCTCCAACCCTCATTATTGAATTAAGAAAAATTAAAATGGTCCATCTCTTTCTCATGTGTGCAACATATCTTTTGATTATTGAATCTTGGATTATGGGAGGATCTCACATTACTCAGCTTTTAATGGTATCATTTTAGAGTTGGTTATTGTTGCTTTCAAGTTCACAAAATATAGTATCTTTTGGTTAGGTAGAATTAAAGTTGATTTCAAGACCTTTGTAGTAAGAACTTAACTTGGTGGTGTCTCTTACCTAATCACAGGAAATAGAGAGGACCAGATTCACCAACTAGATCACCAGCATTTTCATGGCTATGTGCTTTAGCTAGCTGTTAATTGCATTAATCTGCATGCCTTCGCTTTTGACCTCATTTTTGTGTGCTTTATTTGAAAAGTTCATTAAATATTAGGCATTGTTTCACAAAGGCTTTATCTATATAGTTCATAAAAACAAATAGTACGTCTTCATATGAGTTTAATAATGGCAAAATAATTTTTTTCATAAATGCGAGTTTTCATTTCTTAAGGAAAAAAGTACAATAGAAATACAACAAATATATACCTATACAGATTAATAAAAACTGCTATCAAAAGATTTTCAAACTAAAAATAAAAATAGCAACACAAACATTTATAAGCTTGAATTATCATTGTACTGTTATAAAAATATTGCATGACCCTCTAAACATGAAATGTGCTAAAACCCAACTTTTCTCTAATAAAATACCATATCTATAACACTTAGTTACACAGTTGCATATCAAATTATATGATTATGAGTAATGAGCGTAAATCAACAGATTCAAATCTACCAAGCTCTTTACTAAACTTAAGTTGTTGACTATTTAAAGAGATCAAATCACTACAGAACTATATTATTTTATAAAAAATTGCTAGATCTATTGAACTAGACAAAAAACCCACTAATAATATAAAAAAAATACAGGGAAGATTTGAGATTAGAATTCAAATTCATATTATTTAAAGGCTAAAGGAAATAAAAGGAAGGAAAATATGGTCAAAAATCACCCATAAAACTATAAAATTATTGTAAAAAGCTACCAATAAAAGAAGAGAGATGAGAGAAGGAAGAAGAAGAGAAAAAATTGCAAAAGTATAAATTATTTTGAACACTGAAAATATTCACTAATATCATATTAATGGAGCTTTCGGACTATATACTTGTATTGTTAAAATCGAGTAAATTCCTCTGAACTTCAATTGGATGGTAATAGAATAATGTTTTATATTATTACAAAAGAGATGCTTATTTATTCATGATATATTATATTCAGCAGCTAAATTTATAATTTAATTATATGTGCTATATTTTTTTTATCAAAGTATAAAATATTCACAATATTAATCATAAATCCAACAATTTTCTATAATAGTTGTGAAATAAATTAAAATTTTTTATCTAAATGCATTACATTATACAGATAAATTTACCGTAAAAAATATATATTTTATTTTTATTTACTAAATATAAAACACTCAAATAATATAGTACAAATTCACTGTAAATTTGCAAGAATATTCCTTTAATCACTTATTTAAAGTGAAAAGTAAGAAGTCGTCAAGCCATGTACAGCAATTGATATCAATTTTAAGAGGCCTTTATCTAGGCTTATTAGTGAAATTGTATGACCATGTCGATTCATTAAGACTTTGGGTTGTTCCAATGCTAGACTAATGGCCTTTAATTACGAATAGACTATTAATTAGAACTTACAACCTAATCCACGCAAAAATGATAGTTTTTTTTTTTTTGAAAAAAAACAGCAACTACCTTAAATTCTTCACATTCTTAAAAGAGTACAACAAGAGGAGATAAATTAAATTAATGATATATCATAATCAAATAAAATTTGTGTATATGAAAAAAAATGGTAGTTTCCATACGTTAATTCATTCCCAATTTTAGGTTTGGTGTAACAATTAAAAGTATACAAGAAGCCAAAACAAGATGAAGGTGATGTTGCCCTGCTGCCGGTGTAGTATTGCTACAAGACATGTATGAATGTGATGGGTCCCCTGATCAAATAATAAAAACTGTATATTAGGCACATCCCACTGTCATTGTGATCAATGAAAACAAAAATAATAGCAAATAAATGTTTGGCATGGCCTTGTCGTTGTAAGACACATAATTGTCATATAAGAAATAAAGGGGGAAGATATGGCATAGAGAAGAGAATCAAATCTTTGCTCAATTTTATGCTTTTCTAAATTTAGGAACAATATTGTTATATGAACACTGTTTAAAATTTACTGAATTTTATTAAAGTTAATTTAATTCGGACAAAATTATAAATGTGATGAAAATTTTTCAACCCAACAACTAATTTAATATGATTGAATACATCACAATTTAATTTTAAAATAGCATTTCAATAAGAACAACCTCACAAATTGATTTTAGTGATTGTTGATAATTTATCAGCAATTTTATTTCCATCTTTTGAGTTTGTGAGTGCATGGTAGAACCAAACCATTAGTAGCAGAAAATGAACTCATAATCATAGCAATAGATGATAATTGATGATCTTCTCAATTACTTGGAGCTAAAATGATTGTATTTGCATGTATTATGAAGGTTTGTTTTCATTTTTACCAATAAAACTATACAAGAAAATGGATCATATTCACCAGCAAGATCTTTGTTGTCCAGAAATAACAGATAGACTGTCAATTCCAATGCTAGATTCATGAAGTGGAAGTTAAAATGAAAGCTATCTTTCACCCACATCAAGATTCTGCGTCTATTTCTCAGGAATCTTCTGTAGCCTCTTAAGTTTTGCTATCTGCAGTCTATTTAGACAAACAAAAGAACTTTTACAAGAAAATCACATGCCACTTAATGAGAAGGTTTCATTTCACCTATTGTTTGACACAGTCTTCTGTTGTCTTGTTTCTTGCAACTTGCTAGGGAAATATGAAATATAATTATTAAACATTGCCAAGGTCAAAACCTGCACAAAAGAGTGTGGTGTATGCATGCCTTCAAATTTGACTGGTTTTTGGTTAAATCAAGAGGCAGCAATGCCTGTTTTTCAGAAAACAAGGTAAAATTCTTCCTTCCCTTCAAGTGCTAATAATTTTTCAAAGCCAAATCCAAATTGCCTGTGGTACTTATCACTTCTCTATTGTTTGGTGTCTCTTAACTTTTTGACATTTAATTAATTGCAGTCAAGAAAACTCATATATTTTGGATTATGTGTTTTTTCCCCTTAATCCATTTCACTTAAATCGAAGTTTGAATTCAACACTTTACTAAAAATGATGTTTGTAAAACGTTTAATTAGCATCAGCATTTGAGCATTATCAATGCTAATATGGGTCCTTGGATGGCTTAAATACCTATCAAATTAAGTGATGTGAGTATCATAGTCATTTGTGGCATAGGGTATTTAAAAAAAATAGCATGAATCAATTTTAAAAATTAGTTTAAGGGACTAAAAAATTTTGTTCTTTAATAATATGAATATGATTTTTGGAAAAAAAAACAAAAAAAATATAAAACTTTTAAAGCAAATATTAAGTTTTAATGAAAACTCTTTTTATAATTAAATAATAAAAATTTTATTTATGACATAAAATGGTTATAAATTTGATGTTTTACTAAAATTATATATATATATATATATATATATATATATATCAGCAAAAAATGTTATAATACCCACTTCTTTCAAACATATCATAAGATGTTGGATTCAAGTCTAATTTAAAAAAAAAAGTTGTTTCATGCTATATAATTTATTATTATTTAAGTCATATAATTATCAAATAAGATATATAATTTTTCTTCCATTTTCTTTTGAATTGATATTTGCTTCTTTAAATTACATTGCATGTATCCTTTATTAAACTGAGAAAAGGAGTATGCATCAGCGTTGGCATGATTAAATTTCAACTAACATAAGCAATATCTCATTGAATTATTTATTCTATCGGATAATGACATTATGTGACACACACAGACAATATCTCATCGTTACATTTACAGCAGAAAATGGAATTACCACAAACGCATTATAGTAAAGGCTAACATGGACCATCTCAAGTGCTCAATTTCTCCCTATATTGCCTTTTCTTTCTTTCTTTTTTTTTTTCCTAATTGGGAATAGAAAGTTTTATTCTTTGGTGATTATCATAAATTAAATTTATAATTTTTTAATTTTAAAATAAAATTTATAATTTATAATTTTTTTAATTAATACAGAAATTATATGACATAAATAATGCATGAACTGTAAAATGACAGTTCTCTCTTTAAATTAATTATGAAAGAACTTAAATTATATATTTAAAAATGAACTTTGAGAGGAGTTATAACTTTGCTAGTCACTGATAAACTTTTTTATTTTCTTTTTGTACTATGATTATGTGTATAATCTAGAACGATTACAATTTGACATAGTTTTGTAATCCGTGTATATATGCATTCATGCTTTCTTAAATTCACATAGAATTTAATAATTGTGATTGGTGACTTTAATTCTTCTTCTTGTTGCCGCATTTTAGGACTTTTAAAGATGGTATATATAATAATATTAGATACATAATTTCAACCTCATCTTCATGACATGCTAAAATATTCCACCGCCAAATGGCTGAATGTATAGTTTCACTCCCTAAATTTTATACAATTAACCTCTAATATTTTTTAATTTTATTATTTTTTTAATTTTTATTTTAAATTTTTTTTATTTTCTAATTTATATTTTTTTATTTTATTTGACTCGTATAATAAAGTGAATAAAAATTTTAATTTTAAATAATTTTAAATATAAAATACTAAAATTAGTTTTAAAATAATATAAATAGAATTAAAAATTAATGTTAAAAAAGTTAGAAAAATTTTATTTTTGACTATATTCTCTTTTTTACTAAACGTTATTTTAGTTTATTGAAATTTCTCTTATATTCATATCATCATTGATTTATAAAATGCTTCAATTTTATGTATTATGTGGATTAGATAGATTTAAAATAAAAATTTAAGGATTGAATAGAACATAATATAAGTTGAAGAGTGTTAGAGGTTAATTGAGTAAAGTTCGGGGTGAAACTATGCATTTGGCCTCTGCCAAATAGACAGGCACATGATGACATGTTATGTCACGCGAATTCTTTCCCTCAAATTAATCGTAAACATCATTAGCTTTCAGTGCCTCATAATCAAAGTATTCACACACAATCAAGAAAATAATTTTCTTTACTGATTTTTTCAATTTACACTGAATGGGAATACATGTTGCAAGCTGTGATATATAAAACAATAACTTTTATTTATACTTTTGCTCTTTGTAATTTTTCGATATTATATACAAATTGAGAAAACGAATAAATAATTTCACAGGCCACGATGTGCATGTAAATTCACCACATAAAATATTTATCTTCTACATTTAATCACATATAAAACAAACATATTTAAGTTAAGAAAAATAATTAATGTTGCAGGTCGTGACAATACTGTCACGATTTAGTAAAATGGTAAAAAATATATCATCTCAGTTAATAGAGCCCCTCAATGTGAGGACAAAGATGAAATGGGTGTTCTTAAGTTAATTTTTCTTCGTGTATGGATCGGAATACATTAGTTATTAAGGTTGACCCTGAAATAATGTGAAGATAATTTTTCTTTTCATGTTGGTTTGATGAGTTAGTACTATTTATTGTTTGACGAAACTAGGTTGGTAATATGTGGAAGATTGAATACATCGTGGAGATTAGAAGAGCTAACCACTACACATAACGAACAAATGAAAACAACGCGAATTCGCCCCTAGATTACCATTTTCCATTCTCTCTTTTTGACTTCTCTTCCCCTAAATCCACTAAGCCCACCACTCCCATATATATACATAAACTCTTCCAATTCCTTCTTCAGCTATAGCTTCCCATGATATCTTTCTTCATCATTTTCCATTCTTTTAATTTACACATATAGTTTCATTCACTTGATCTCTTTTGGTCGCTCACAAACCAAAGAAAACTTTCATTGGTAAGAAGACACTCTTATATCAATATATATATGTGTACTGTCTTTAATTCTTTTACTAATGTTTCTGGCTTTTACCCTGTTTTCGTATTGAAAATAAAGTTCACTACATACATTCTTTTTCTCATTTTTTTACATGATAATATTACCAAGTTTTTCAGTTCAAAAAATAATAATGATAATAATAGCATCAAGTTTGAGCTACTGAATTCATACTTGCACAAATTTTAACTTTTTATACACTGATATCATAAATAACTTACTTTTGAATATCCATTAGAAAAATGATAGATGTTGTAGCTTGCAATAGTTCCGGACCACTACAAGATAATTTTTTTTCCGTCTCTGCTCCTCCATTAAAGAGAAAGGCCCCATAATACAGGAACAATTAAGAGAAATTGCTGCCTACAATGAAACTATTCACGTCTCTTAGGCTGCAAGATGAATGTTTACCCTATCTGTTAATGGTAAATATTGCTTTAGGCAGTCAATATTAGTATTTAGAGAAGGCATTATTATTAATATGGCAACTCAAACTATCATAGACTGAAGGAAAGGCACGTTAATGCCATCGTACAATGTGCATACTATAGCACAGGACACAATTCATTAGGCTGTTATTGTCTTAAATAGCCATCTAGCTAGCATCATCCGTTTTAATCTTCAACTGCAGGAAAACAAAAACAAGAATCACTGCAAGAGTCTATAGCTAAAAGGGCATCAAGAAAAAGAAAAAGGAAGGCAATGGAGATTCAAGAAAACGAGACTTGGTCGGAGACAGAAAGCAATAGCAGCAGCAGAAGAGTTGGCTTCAGTGGACCGATGAGCGGTCCATTAGTAGCCAATTCAAAAAGCAGCAGTAAGAAAAGTGCAAGATTCAAAGAAGAATACGTCGAAATCACCCTGGACGTTCGCGACGACTCTGTTTTAGTGCAGAACATAAGAGGAGGCGATGCAGAAACGACGTATCTAGCTAGTCAATTGGAGAAGAAAAGGAATCCTTCACTTGGGTCTCAGTTGTCGATTCGACTAAGGCAGGTTTCACAAGAACTGAAGAGGATGACATCTAATAATAAGTTTGATAAGGTTGATAGAAGCAGGTCTGGAGCTGCTCGTGCTTTGAAGGGACTTAAGTTCATGACCAAAAATGCTGGAACTGAAGGTTGGTCCGAAGTTGAAGCAAGATTTGATAAATTATCCGTTGATGGAGCTCTTCCCAAAACAAGATTTGGTCAATGCATAGGTATGCAATATAATTTGATCAAATTATACATTAATTCATTCTCCATGCATATATATATATTTGTATTTAGAAAAGTCGAAAGCTGAGTAGTCAAATGTATAAAACTCAAACCACTGACAGTGCAGGTGGTTAAATGCTCCATTAGAAAAAAATACAATTACATATTTTGATTTTATTTCATGATTTTAAAAGATTAATTAGTTGAAATTTAGAATAAATGAGAGGTGAAAGTTGATAGATGAATTTGATGCAAATACATGTGCTCAGGAATGAATGAATCAAGTGAATTTGCTAGCGAACTGTTTGATGCATTGGCAAGGAGGAGAGGAATAACATCAGCTTCAATAAGCAAGGCTCAATTGCATGAATTCTGGGAACAAGTTACTGATCAGAGCTTTGATGCTAGGCTTCAAACCTTCTTTGACATGTAAGACTGTTTAAACTAGTGAAATTTTTCTTTCACATTCACAGTAGAATAAATATTCTAATAAAATGTTTGAACTGCAGGGTGGACAAAAATGCAGATGGTAGAATCACAGAAGAGGAAGTGAAGGAGGTGAAACATAAATATTTTGTTTTCAGAGTGCTAATTCTGTATATAATATGATTTTTATTTTTCTTAAAATTCTAATTTTAATGATTTCAGATTATAGCTTTAAGTGCTTCTGCTAATAAATTATCAAAGATTCAACAAAGGGCTGAGGAGTATGCAGCTCTGATCATGGAAGAATTAGATCCAGACAATCTTGGATTTGTTGAGGTCAGTATCCAGACTGAGCTTAAACCCAATTCAGCAAAGAAACAAAAATGATAAAGATTACAATACAGTAATGGGCTAAGTTTCATCCAATAACCCAATTCATAATTTAAGCTAACATTGCATTTGTGCTGATTGATGCAGCTCTACAACTTAGAACTGCTACTTCTCCAAGCTCCAAATCAATCAACAAATCTACTAACAGATAGTCGAGTTATAAGCCAAATACTGAGCCAAAAGCTTGTGCCAACCAAAGAGCATAACCCAATTAAGAGATGCTACAGAAGGGTAGCATACTTTGTGGAGGACAATTGGAAGAGAATTTGGGTGATGGCACTATGGCTAGGAATATGTACAGGACTGTTTACATGGAAATTCATTCAATATAAGCACCGTGCTGTTTATGATGTCATGGGCTACTGTGTTACCACTGCTAAGGGTGCTGCTGAGACTACTAAGTTCAACATGGCACTAATTCTTTTACCTGTGTGTAGAAACACCATTACTTGGCTTAGAAGCAAAACCAAGTTAGGGTTGATTATTCCCTTTGATGATAATATAAACTTCCACAAGGTACGAGTACCACACTGGACTTGCTAATTCCTAAAATCTTTATTTCTATAATGTTTTCTTATTGAAAAAATTGTAGATAAATGATAATTTGGAAAATTCTGACTTATTTCGAGTGTATTACAACGTTGGACAATCAAATTTGTAGCAGATATTTCAAATATTTTATATTTTAAAAATTTTACGGGTAATGTATTACATCTGAAATAGTAAAAAATTTCTCATAATTTGGACCATAATAAGCTTATTTCTTTTTTTTCTTTTTTTTCATTAGGTAATAGCATTTGGGATAGCTATTGGAGTAGGGCTGCATGCTGGAGCACATTTAACGTGCGACTTCCCTAGGCTTCTACATGCTACCGATGAAGAATACGAGCCCATGAAGCCATTTTTTGGCGAGGACAGACCAGATAACTACTGGTGGTTTGTAAAAGGAACAGAGGGCTGGACCGGAGTAGTGATGGTGGTGCTAATGGCCATAGCCTACATATTAGCCCAACCTTGGTTTCGCAGGAATAGGCTAAAGAACCTCCCCAATTTCATAAGAAAGCTCACTGGATTTAATGCCTTTTGGTATTCACATCACTTGTTTGTTATAGTCTACGCTCTGTTTATCGTGCATGGTTACTATCTCTACCTCTCCAAGCAATGGTACAAGAAAACGGTAATTAAGCTTTTTTTACTTTGTGCATTAATTAATTAATTAACATTGAAATAAGCTATTATTTTTGTTTAATTAGTGCTAATAATTGAGTTTTCAATGTGGTTAGACATGGATGTATCTTGCTATTCCAATGGGATTATACGCAATTGAACGACTGGTTCGTGCATTTAGATCAGGCTATAAATCAGTAAAAATTTTGAAGGTATGTACATAAACTTTTAACTAATTAAATTTTATTGTGTTGCTCCATGTACACATAATTATAATTGAGGAATCAAACTAATAAATTAAGATGTGATTAATGTCTAAAATTCAGGTAGCAGTCTACCCTGGAAATGTACTGGCATTGCACATGTCGAAACCTCAAGGATTTAGATACACCAGTGGCCAATATATATTTGTGAATTGTTCAGCAGTTTCTCCATTTCAATGGTAAGTAATCATAGGGAAAACAAAATCATATAGCTGGCTAGATTAATTGATAATCAATGTGCTAATTAATAATACATGTACTAATACTATATATGTATACTGATTTCAGGCACCCATTTTCCATTACTTCTGCTCCCGGAGATGATTACTTGAGCATCCATATCCGCACCTTAGGTGACTGGACATCACAGCTCAAATCTGTCTTCTCTAAGGTAATGTTTATATTCTTACAATTTATATACCCATATATAAGAATTCACCAATTTTTTATACCTCAGTCATTGGCTATCATGTAGTCACAAGGGTTTCAACCCATGAACTTAAGACCTTATTAAAAGAAATATAAACTTCTTGTCATTTGGACTAACAATCGTTAGTGAAAGTAAATTTTGCAGTCAGTATAAGACCCAAATTTTTTCTCAGTTCCTTTATGTGTGCATATATAATTTGTAGGTATGTCAGCCTCCATCAAGCAATCAAAGTGGCCTTCTAAGAGCTGATGTCGAAAAGAGCGATAACAAGCCTAGGTACCCTTTTTGTTTTCTTCCTTCTTTTGTTTGCGTGATCAATTTAACTATTCAAAATAAATCATGATGATATATAATATATTGATGCACATTACCAGGTTGCCAAAGCTCTTAATTGATGGACCCTATGGAGCACCGGCACAAGACTACAAGAAATATGATGTTCTCCTCCTTGTTGGACTTGGAATTGGTGCCACCCCTCTAATCAGCATAGTTAAGGATGTGCTTAACAATATTAAACATCAAAAAGAAGGTGAAGATGGGATTGTAGAGAACATTGGCATGAAGGGTAACAAGAGGAAACCTTTCGCTACTAAGCGAGCTTATTTTTATTGGGTGACTCGTGAGCAGGGCTCATTCGAATGGTTCAGGGGTGTGATGAATGAAGTGGCTGAATATGATCAGGATAAAGTAATTGAGCTTCATAATTATTGCACTAGTGTTTATGAAGAAGGAGATGCACGATCAGCTTTGATCACCATGCTGCAGTCACTTCAGCATGCCAAAAATGGTGTTGATATAGTCTCTGAAACCCGTGTTAAGACACACTTTGCTAGGCCTAATTGGCGTAGAGTTTTCAAGAATGTAGCTATTAACTACCCTGATCAAAGAGTTGGTAAGTATTGCCTTCATCTACCTTTAATTTTCCCAGTTACCATCAATAAAAGAACCTGCAGCAATTTGTGCTCTGAAATTTTTATGTCTAATCCCTTCGTTTAAGCTAATTGCAATATATGTATATTTTTTTGCAGGGGTGTTTTATTGCGGTGCTCCTGGATTGACCGGAGAATTAAGACGGCTATCTCAAGACTTTTCTCACAAAACTTCTACTAAATTTGATTTTCATAAAGAGAATTTTTAATTTTTTTCTTTTAAAAAAATCTGCAAAAATTTTTTGATAGTTTTTATTTTGTTTCTCATTAAAGTGTAACATAATTATGCTTTTGTTTATTATTAAAGTGTAACATAATTATGCTTATAGGCATTCAGTATTATATTCGTTTGCAATATAATAAATATCTTTTTTATTTTACATTTGATTACTTGTATAATATAATAAATTTATTTGAGGTTATATAAGAATTAAGCAAGACTAAAGTCATCTTTATATGCAAATTTCATAAAATTAATTATAAAGACAATTTTTCCATGTTGTTTGGCCTGTTGGTCAATAATGTACGGATATCATGTTTCACGTGAAATCGAGTTCTTTACCTCTCTAAAAAATGGTAAATGGTAAAAAAAATTATAAGGACAATTTAAAGCTTCTCTATAGCCATCAAAGAGCAAAATGATGTAAAAGAACAGGATAAACTTCTATACATTAACACCAAATTAAGGAATGTTGAATGATGACCAAAATGTAAGCAAACAAAGTTCAAGCTTTATGTTGATATTTTCCTATTCTTCCTCTCTGTAGCTCTGTTGGGCGTGTTGAAAGAAAATAGGCCTTTCACATAATCACATAATCAGTTGGGAGTTTTACATAAATTAGTTTTTTTCTTAAGCGCGTTGTGCGTGATTAATATTATTATTAAATATATAAGACTATGATAATATAAAATAAATATTGTGATGTTATTAGATAAATATATCTATAACATAAATACTATATAATATTAAAAGTTAAAAAGAAATATAACTAAAAAATTAACAATAAATATAAAATAATTAAATAAATAAATAACAAATATAGCTGAATAGTGAAAAATTTTATTTAGAATATTATTATAAAATATATATTCATTATTAGCTATAATGTAAATAAATAAAAAATAAAAAATAAAATAAATATGAAATATAGAAGAACAAATTTTTTTCAAAATTATTTATGAGTTATTATATCTACAAATTGAAATACAAATTAATTTTTTCAAATTTAAAAATTGGAGTGGATTTTCTAGTTCAATCATTTCATTTTGTTGCTTATATATTTAACATGTTTAGCAATTTCAAAATAAAATATATTATAAATTTAATTAATTTACTAATTATTTATATATTTAAAATTTAAAATATTAATTCAATTTTAAGTAAAAGTCTATTGTCAGCACAAATATGGACTGAATTATTTTATTTATTATTTTTATAAAATTTAAAATACATATTTAACTTAAAACAAGAGTTTTCTTAATCTAATTTTTCAATATATGATAGATGTTTTTTTTTTTTTTTGAAGAAATATATGATAGATGTTTAAGATAATATAAATACTTTTATCTAAACTTGTTAAATAAAAATATTTTTGTTAAAAATTACTTCATATATAGTATAAATTTATATATAATATAGATACAAAAATATATTTTTTGTCCAAAAGTTTATCTCTTTTATAAGCTTCACTAATTGATAACTTATGTAATTACTTATTAATAAAAAAATATAATTATTATTCATAATTCATACAAATGATTTAGTACATAAATAAAAATTTTATAAGATATTTTTATATGGACATTATGCTTATTTAATAATTTGTGTATTTTATTTAAATTTGATGATAAATATAGTAGAATTTTTTTTACTTTTTTGAATCTATTTAAATTTTACAATACAAACTAAAATTATATTTATCAATTTTAATTAAAAAATAAATTAAATTACTTTATCAATATACAAAAATACATAATTTTTTCTAAAAACGATTTACCCCCTATTTATATTTGTATAGGTAGATAAGTATAAATTCTTTTTAAAATTTTAATATCCTTAAATTATTTCCATATGTGTTATAGATAATTTATATCTATTAATAATAAAAATATAAATTAGTTATATATAACATGCATT
>CATIWM010432281.1:0-11750 GCA_949671775.1 Mallotus repandus
TAATTATTATTATTATTATTATTATTTTCATTATAAACTAAATTCATAATTTTTTAATAAGTGCAAAATAATATTGTTTAATTTTTGAGATATATTTTTTTAACAATATAAGAATATATTCGACATTTTATTAATATTTATTTATTTAATTTTAACTAAATATCTATTCATACTATAATTAATGTGATAAAAATATTTTTATTAAAATTTTAAAAATTGAAATAAAATTATAAAATACCATAAAATTTTGATTTTTTTCACTAAACAAAAAAAAATTAAAAAGTATTAAAATTAGGCAATATTCTAGAGTCTACTATAGTAGTAAAGTACATCACATCAAGATCTGAGATACAATAACCCCACACTAGTGCCCATTCCAACTAATAGTAAACTCTCTCAAAAACTCCTCTTGCCTAACATCACTGGAATGAAACAAAAAATGTTAATTTTGTAAAAGTAAATAAATTGGAGTCAACTAATTTAAAAAAGTTACAATTTTGAGTTAATTAAATCAACAACTGATTGGGAGTCAATTAGCTATCAACTACTGATATCAAAACTTTACCAAACACCTTTAGTAACAACCTTTTATTTTACTTTTTAAAACCAAATCTCTATTAGCTGGTTCAATAGGCTAAATCAAACACTTTCTCAATTTCAGTCATTGCATGAGAGCATAACTCCAGTGCACATGAAGATTATATATATATATATATATGGTAAAATTTTTTGAGCTAACAAGAAGATTATATGAAGATGGATTAATGTATTGTGGATTCATTCATTTTTTATTTTAGGCTCTGTTTATTTGTGAAAAATATTTTATCTTGGTCAAATAAAATATTTTTTTATTTTTGGTTGTAACACTAAAAAAATAATAAATAAGAAGAGAAGATATTAAATTTTTTTTTTTATCTTTAAAATGAGAAATCATTTTTCTTTAATTTGAAGTAATTTTCTTTTGACTTATTTTTCTTAAATAATTTAAACACTAAAAATTTTAAAAAATATTTTTCAAAAAAATAATTTTCGCAAACAAACGGAACTTTAATTCATGCAACAATTGCCATAAAAATTCAAAAAGGCAGAGCGCCAAATTGAAAAAATTTCAAAAAGGCAGAAGAAGTGTAAATTTTAAATTTCGAGGCAAAAAATTCGATTTTCCAGCGCATGTGCAATAACTACGTCTACGTGGCGCACATTTTAATTTAATTTAATTTGAGTTATTAGTTAAAAAAAAAAGGGAAAATAAAAGAAAAAACACAAATGGGTGGTGGTTTTTAAAAGATTAACCGCTCAATTCAAAAAATCCATTCTCCTTCCCCCCGGAACTGGAAGCGATTAGAGTTCCCGCCTTCCTTCTTTCTGGTAATTCTTCAATCCAAATCCAAATCCTTTTTTTTGTTGTTTGGTTGTTTGTTTGCTCAATCACATACCTTCCAAAATGAATCCCATTACATTTCCTTTACTTTTCATTCCACTGAATTAAAGATTTAAATACAGTAGTAGTATTTTAACATTACATTATCCAACACAATGAACACAGCCATATGGTCGATCTATTCATCTTGCTTCTTTCTTTCTGTGTTTGAGATTAATAATAGTGATATGCTATTAGATTTGAATTAGATGACTACAAATTTGCATTTCAATTTCACTCTTTCTAACTCTCTTCATATCTTAATGCTTTTCCCTACAAATCACCAACTTCTTATGGTAATTCATTTAATGCATATGCCATTTTTCATAATTCATCACCCAATCTCTTGATATACCATTACCTGCTTTATTTTCATTTTTTTTTCTTCTGCATCCATATTCATCACTTTAATTACCTTTGCTTTTTTTTTTTTTAAAAAAAAATAAATTATTTTCTTCAATTTTATTTATTTGTTTAGCATCACCTGTTTATATCGATTTGGCTTGCATTGGGCAATTATTCTATTCCTTTGATGACAGTGGAGCTGCAATTTCTGAGGTGTTTGTGATTAATCAGTATGTAAGTTTCTACTTCAATCACCTCACTATCTACGCTACAAGTTGTCAATATGTTGTTGCACAACTTAATACCAACTTCAGTTGAAGCATCTCTACCTTTTGTCGCTAATCATGCCAAACAAGATATATTGTGCGATTGGGTGCCTGCAAATTCTTGGAATATTTCTTCACAACATGCTCAATGCTCACGCGATGGTTCAAATTCATTGCCGGCCAGCGATTCTTCTCGGCAATCAAATTCAAATGGAATGTGCAAACGAAGAAAACTCCTCCGGAACTCTCCTGTTATTTTTCCAATCCAGCAAGAAACTGATGGACCACCTACTGACACAATCAAGAGTACAACTAAAGCTCCTATAAAGACTCATGGGGATTATGCAATTGATGATGGTGTTCAAGCCTCAACCGTTCCTGTTCAAAATTGTAAGAGAGAAATTGTTAGCATTGACCGGCCTGTTGATTCTCAATTGCTTGCAGCAACCCTGGATAAAGGCAATAGTTTTTCTTCTTTAAACTTGGAAAAGAGGATTGGTCCCCCAGCAACAAGGATTGAAGCTAGCAACATTAAAGAATTCCCCAATCCTGAGTTGGTAGTTTTAGGTGAAGATCTCCAAATAAGAAATCTATGCATTTCTGTTCTCAGAAATTATGGGTTGCTCGTAGGAGATTGGACTACGAGTAATGCTCCTATAGAAGTTGCAGGAGATGGTGAAGATAGCAACATTTTCCAGTATTGCGAGCTATGTGGTATTTTAGATAATATATTAAACATGATGCTTTGTGATCATTGTGAAGGGGCATTTCATGTATCCTGCTGCAATCCAAAGACAAAGATGTTGTCCGTTGATGAATGGTTTTGTCAAACTTGCTCAAATTTAGATGACAAAGTTTCGCTAGAAGCCTCTTTTCTGAAATCAAAAAAGATAAACTGGTGGAATGGACGTGCTAAATTTAAACTGGGTCCAATAGCAGCCATGTTGACATATCCTGAGCCATATACATCTCGTGTCAGAATTGGTGATTCTTTTCAAGCAGCAGTTCCCCAGTGGTCTGAACAAATTTTCAGGTATGTTTATCTTGTATTTTTTTGTTTTTCTGTTAAATATTTAATTTCGGTGCTGAATCTTATTAGTCAAATAACTGAACCTACAGACAGGAGTATTGTAATGAAATGATTTATCAGGATTTGAAGACAAGCTTATATCTGTGGCAGTTGATTGAGTTCTTTTGTTATGATTTATTACTGTAGTGTGAGCATGAGCAATTCAGTGCAAGTATTATAAGAAATCATAAAATGTAATTGCTAAATGTTTAAGTTGAATTTCTTAAGATTAGAACATATCCCATGTTTGTCATTGGCAAGGAGAATGAACGGACTTTCCTTTTACTTGATGGTGCTTTAAATGTTTGTTGCTGCAGGGATTTTGATCGCATTCCTGACCCATGGGAAATGGATCCAGCAGAGATATTAGGTTTGCATGTAAGGGAATCTCTTTAAACATGGTAGATTAGGCTTTCTTTTTTGTAGTCTAAAATAACTTTTTTTTTTTTAAATATTGGTTCCAATTTCTGAGAAACTTCCATTTTTCAGGGATCTTCTACAGATAAGCATCTGAAGTCCCACTCTCTGAGTAATTGGCTCCAGTGTCAAGAAGTCCTTTACGATGACGCAAGAGAACGTGTTGAAGGAAGCATATGTGGGAAGTGGCGTAGGTAAAATTTTAAAGTGCAGACATACTAAGTGAAGTACTAAGTGAAGTACTGGAGGTGAAATATGGGTAAATTGGGTTTTATTTTCCGTTGAGTTATATAGATGGTTAGGTTTTGTCGTTGGTGAGGCATTGCTCTAACGAGGCATTTGGTTTTAGACTTTGTTCTTCATTTACCCACACAGCACCAAAAGTATCATTTGGTGGTAGAATTATTTTGCATATTTTGAGTTGATGCACATTTTTAAATGAATTTTTGGCAAGTAATATGCTTGACATACAAAATATCAGTTCGTAACATTTGTCTTAATGTGATAACATTCTACAGTATGTACATTGTAATTTTGTCTTAATGTGATAACATTCTACAATATGTACATTGTAATTCTTCTGTTCCAACTTTATCTTTTTCTTTGCTTGATAAATGTCAATTGATGCTTATTTTTTGGTTATTTATCATGTGAAGCTTATATTTAACCGGATGATGTCACAGAGCACCTCTTTCTGAAGTTCAAACTGATGAATGGGATTGTTCTTGCTCTGTCCTTTGGGATCCTTCCCATTCAGACTGTGCTGTTCCTCAGGTGAACACTTTATTTTATTCACCTTTTTGATCACTGCTTTACTAAGTTCTGCCAGATGATGTTTGGTTTAAATGGATTATATTTGATGTATTTTGTTTTCTTTATTTGGATTTTGTAGGAATTGGAAACAGATGAAGTTTTACGGCAGTTGAAGTATATAGATAAGGTATGCGCTTGTTTTGTGATTCATAATAATAGGTAATGCATTATGTTATGGAGATAGTAATTCTTGATTTGTTGTCTGTGGTTGTATTCCATGAGAATTTCCATTCTTTTTCCTATTGTTCAAACATATGTGAATGCATTTTGCGACCTCGCATGTGCCATTTCTAGTTTGGAACCTCTAATATTCGAAGTTTTTCTTCTTTCTTTTTTTTTTTTTTTTTTAATAGCAGTTTTAGAATGAGATTTGGGATTATTTACCCTTCTAAAGGAGGTGGTATAATAAGGTTACTGAGACTTGGTAATAGAACTTCATAATCCAATAGTTGCTAACTCAGTCTTTTTTTTTTACCAGATTGTTTTTCGTTTTCTTTAATATTGAATCTGGCATAAATTCTTGCAGCTGAGATCTCGTCTTGCTGCTAAAAAGAGTACGAATTCTTAGAAAATGATGAGAAGCGTAACACATAGAAATTCAAGTCAATGCCTTGGCGCAATCGAGAGACAACATAAAATTTTTATACCGGAAACAAGGTCTTCTTTCTTTTCTGGAATGGAGAGAAGAATTTTGCTGCTATATTGCCACTTGCCAGGTTGCGTAGAGAACCATCAATCAATGTTGTAATTAGGGGGCTAATTTCTTTTTATTCTTTTTGCTACAACATTGGAACAATTTTTCGCCTAATTATTTTATTGTGTTTCTTCCAACAACACAAGTGTATTTTTTTATCTTTATTTGGTTCAATTCTATTAAAAAATTTATTTCATTTTAAATAAATTTTAAATATCATTCATTTATAAATGAATTTCAAATTCATTTCAACAAAATATATTTCATCAATTAAAATAAATTTAATGTTAAACAATTTTACAAAATAAAAAAATTAGAATTAAAAATAAATTTTAAAAATTGTTCATTTAAACTAAACACTCACTTAAATTTATAAATAAATTCAATAAAATTTTATAGAATTAATACTATTCATATTTTAATTCTATTTAATATTATTTAATTTAATATAATTCTTAATTCAATAAATAATATATAATTTAGTTCAACCCTAGTTCAACTAGACACATTCTTAATTTTTTATTATGAATTACTTTTTTTTTTTTAACAATAAATATGTCAACTAGCTGTAATGCTATGAGAATATTGTTATAATGAGTGGCACATGGTAACGAAATGGAATACCGTTAGCCTCTTAACACTTAAACATTGAAAGAATGTAAAGAAGCTTTGTAGTTTTATTGTTATCTCTTGGACTTGAATCCTTTCGTCTGTCTGCCAGCATAATTAGTTTGTCTTGTGCCGAAGGCCCTGTCCTGACCCTTCTTAGGGTTGCCATATTTGAGAGGAACAATTTGCTCAATGTATGATCTTCCAGGAAAGTGCCTCTTATCTTTCTCTAGTTTTTTAAGCTCTGGCAACCAGTATGCCACATACTCACCTTCAGGATCATAGGTTTGTGCCTGAACATTTTTTTTTAAAACAAGCATCTTAGTGACAAAAACACATATAGAGACAGTTCTTCCATAGTCAGATCAAAAAATTTTAGAGTTACGGAAAGCATAAGCTAGTTTGGTCTCTTACTTGCTTAGGAATGCTGAAATATCGATCTTCCCTGGGGTCGTTTCCAACTCCTTCATAAGAGAACACAAGATGAGAAATTTACAGAGAAAAACAATTACTAACAAAAAGCAAAAAGCAAATATGGATAAATGTCATGAGCAAAAAGCAACAATATATTGTATTAAAAAAATACATATTCACAGAAGAATGCCTTACCTGCACCATAAGTCCAGTTCCCATAATTGGAACATGGGTCATAATCCAAAAGGCATGTCTCAAACCACTCAGCTCCCATACGCCAGTCAATGCCCATATCTCGAACAAGAAATGAACATACAATCTGTGACAATAAAGGATTGCTTATGTTTTTGCAATAGACGAAGATATAATGTGGATTTAGGTTAAATTTCACCGACAAGCACCCACGGCTAAATAAGTAGAATTGGGGTAGTGACAGAACAGTTATCTTGTTGAATTTGCAAGTCAAGTAGCTGAGGATATAATGTCAAAATATAATCATGAGCTTACCTGTCGTCCTCGATTTGACATGAATCCGGTGGTGGAAAGTTCCTTCATGTTGGCATCTATGAGAGGGTACCTAAACATTTGCAAACATAATGCGTGTGAATAAGCATTGCAGCATTTCTTAATGTGCATCCCACTTGCTATAGAACCAAAAAACTTGATTTATGCTTATTGTCCACGTCATTTGGCAAACCCATTCCCGTCCACGTGAAAGGAAAAGAAAGAATATTTAGCATTAAGAGACACAAGGATGGAAGTGATCTTGCTTGGACAATTTAAGCAAACAAGTTTCAGAGGGAGCAAATTATAGAGCAAAAATAAATGAATGCTTCACAAAAGTCTTGGATAGACAACACACCCTGTATGGCCATCTCTCCAAGATTCAAATAGTCTCTGGTCCTGACTCCATCTATTCTCCACTTTCCTTGGGCCACCTAAAAACAGAAATCGACAGGAAAACATTATGAACAACCGTATACTAAGGACTCATTTCTTCAGCATCTGTTTACTACTAAAACTGGTCCCTCAGTTACAGGTTTCCTGAGTAAATAATAATATTCAACAAGATAGGTTTGGCTCAAGGGGTTCGAACATTAAATTGTAGTTAGAATCCATAGGCTGTACCTAGATGGAAAAGAGAATTTCCAGATTTGACGGAGATAAACCTGAAGTAATCCCTCCAAATCAATTCAAACAAGACCCTGAAATTCAGGTACATATATCGAAGTCCCCATAGAAAGAAAGAATATTAAACAGAAGGAAATGGTGTTTTTATAGGTGCATGCATGCGATGCGTGTCAAAGAAAGAGGCAGAGAAAGAGAGAGGCAAACCAGTATGTGGAATCATTTGCTTGTCTTTCCTTTTCGTATCTCTTTACCTAAAACAATTAAATTAATACAAAGACTTCTGTGAATCAATTTGATCATTTACTGTTTGTTGAAGATTATACATGCGTAATGCCCCACCAAAAGAGATCAGTATTCAACCTCTTCATATAAGAAACGAGGGGAAAGGCATCCTGAAGCCAGCCATGGGGAGAATTTCGTTGAATAATCAGGTCCCAGCATCCCATTTCTTGTCTCTTTATATATCTTGAGCAAATCCTGTTTGCAGAACATGAGCATACAATGATAATTAACCACATATTGATATGAATTATAAGACGTCAAGTGAAGGCAGATTTATCGGTTTGAAGTATTTTGTTCATGATAATGAAGTTACAACTTATCATCATCAATATCAATTAAAAGAAGACATTTCACACAGAGTCTCATTTCAGTACAATAGATTGTCAGCACTGAATGGTAATTTAAATGAGAACATCCCACTTGCCTTCTTCCAGAAGTATTCATAAACCCTGGTCAGTGCAGCAGTTTCACCTCCCAAAAACCTCATTCCCCTGTCAACCTGCTTGAACAGGAGAAAGGAACCAAAAGACTTTATCCGACAGTGAACTATATATCAGTGCTCATAAACAGGATGGTTAGTAAATCATTTAAAATTAACATGAAACGTAAATCTCGCCTTTTGCATTTGAAGGCCGAGCTGAGCAACTGAAGGAAGACATCCCCAATCCTCAACAGTAGGTGGTGGTGCAAGAGTTGTAGGAATTTTAACACAGCCTCGGATGGTGCATTTTGTTTCGACAGACTGTAAATTGTCAAGAGATTTCTCGAAATATCAATAACCATCAAACAAAGAAGGTTTACCAAACAAGCGTCAAGAGAGAAATAAATAAAGCAGACATAAAAGAAAGCAACAAGCCAAGAAGCAGAAAACAAGGAATCGTGCCTTGCGAAATTGAGTATAAACATCAGGTACATTGTTGGCAGCGAAGGGGAGGTCATCAATATGGTACATAGTGGTGCCCCAAATAAGACGTAGCGTAGGAGTGCATGTTGTGGCGGGGTGCAGCTGGGTGGTGGATTTGTGTGAAGAAGGCGGCAACTTAACTTGCTGCAGTGCTTTAGTGACCAACCTCTCAACATATAGCTCCTCACTGCATGTTTCCTTTTGGGCATATACCTGACAACATTAATTCGCAGATAGAAGTACTGCCAAGTTAATAGCATAGCATGAATGATAAGAAGTGAAGAATGGGTGAAATTAAGAAGTTAAGTTTTAACTGTATGGGCAGCAAAAGCTTGAGCAAGAGAAGGAAGGATTTCCTCAGGTTTGCCATGTCTAATAAGCAGGTTGAGTCCCCTCTTCATCAAATTATTCTTCAAGTCGGCTAAACACTCTATGATAAATTGGGCTCTTAATGCTGATCAATATAATTGAATTACATTAATTAGTTAATTAAGATGGAGAATTTAGAAGAAGGCAGACAACAATTAATCATTTAATTAAAAAAAGAGAAGAATTATTATAAAATAAAACCTCCAGTTTTAGGGAAGGCAAAATGGTGAGTAGTAGATTGGAAAATTCGAGGATCCACACAGTAGACGGGCAAAACGGCCTCTGACGACATCCACGCCTTCAACAAACACTCATTGTCTAATGTTCTTAAATCGTTCCTAAACCAAACAATGGCAGTCCCTTTACCTTTCCTCATCTTTGAAGAAGCAGAGCCATAAGAATAATTCTCAAAGGTTTGGGCTGCAATGCGCTCCATTTCACCGGAGTGCACCCCCGGAACTTGGAAGGTCACGGAAGATGCAGACGCAGTTGCAGTCGTAGTCCGATTCATGATTTGATTGCGGATGGAGAGCTTTGAGCAGGTGACACTGGTTTGAGCCGGATTAATGAGTGTTGAAATTATTTGTTTCTTGAGAGGAAGAGCCATGAATCACCATTAATGTCAATGCCTTAATTTGCTCCTATTTACTCCTACTTGTGATGTTGCAGAGCTGACACGTCGGAAGCCTCCTTTCTTGTGGCGTGGCTACTTATTAGCCTATCATATTTGAGACTGTGTCCAACTTAAGCAACTTATTCGGTAAGCGACTTGTCGTCCTTAACTTCCAAGATTAATAAAATGGTGTCGTTTCTCTGTCGCTTGTTGCTTCTTCTTGTTCTTCAAGTTCTAGTTCTAGAGACATCCATCCTTGGACTTCTAGAACCTCCCCCGGCATCAGCAACACCAGGGAAGGAATAAATAAAAAAAGGATCTCTCTCCATATCCTCATTTTGTGTCTCAGATTTAGATTTGGATGTACAATAATCGGGCTCCACATGACGTCGGCATATGAGAATGTCATCGGTGGCAAGCTGAGGCTGAAGGGCAAACCACTGCCACTGCAAGTGAAGACAGGTGAAGCCATTTCTAAGAAGAAAAAGAAGAAGATAAAGATTAAAGACCATGATGGTCATTTCCTAACAGGTTCTCTCTGTTGAAGAATGATAAAAAATTAAAAGATGAGTGTTATCCCATATTGAAAAGAAGAGAAAGAAGGGGGTTAGTTGGTTTTGGCAAAAATTTGCTAATCCCACATTGTTTTGTTGTGAGAATGAGAGGAGTCTTTAAGGTTATAAATAGACTCATCCCTCTCTTGGTTAAAATATGTCAATCACCATGTATTATTTGTTGTACCATTGAAACTATTAGCTATACTAGTAGAGAATTTATGAAAAAATCTCTTGGGTGTATACTTGAGCTTTTAGGTGTGAGTAAGAGTTAAATATTTTGTGGTGTGGTTGTAATAATTTTTTACATGGTGAATATTTTCTTTTGACAATGCCCGTAGTTTTTCTCCTTATATTCAAGTTGTGATCTAGTATGGTGAAGGGGTTTGTTGGATTGTAAGGGGCTTATTTTCCCCAACAATTGGTATCAGAGCCGATGGTTCGATAACGAGCTTACAAGCGGTGTAGGAATTTTTTTAAAATTCTTAGTATGCTATGTGATTGCGGCTTTGTCCAATCTTTTACATCAGAAAAGATTTTTTAGAAATTGTTGTGATCCAACTGGAGGTCCTTTAAATATGGTATTGTGTTTATTGAGTGTGGTATTGTATGAGTAAGTGCAGCCAAGAAAGTTTTGTCACAAAGGCTATAATCGCCTAAGGAGATTGTGACTTAAGTGGTCCCATTTGTGTCCCCCCAATCTTTCCTGAAAACTTTCTTAGTACATTTTGTAGACACAATTGTTCACTTATTATTCACGTGAGAGGTCACTGTAGCATGAAGTACTGTGTATTGTTGAGCAAAAATGTGCTTCAAAAGAAATATTGAGAGCGTTGTGAGTGTAACAATTTATCACATAGTGAAAATTCTCTCGAGTTGTCTTTTGAGGTGGAGAAATTTGATGAGGATGTTGATATTGACTTGTGGCGAGATGAAATCAATGATAATCAACCTGGTTTTACACAAGAGTTTGCAAGGTGTGGGCAATCTTGGCACCTAAAGAAAAATTACCGATGGAGCGGGGTTAGGCAAATTGCTCCAAAATCAGTAAATGGAGATGCTGATATTGTTGTCAGCAGTGAGTCTCTTTTCTCCATAAGAGACTAAATTATCCTTTTAGCATATTTTTTTATTTCCAAGAGTTGCCATGGAAAAGGATGTGTTACTGCTAGCGGGTCCACAAGTTTTCACACTGGCACTGGCTTGGTATAGATGCGAGGTGTGTGGTGGAAAGGATGCCGATGGCTGAGGAATTCTCCAAAAAACTAAGTGTGAGGGTTGCACCATAAATTTTAGCTAGTTTTTTTGACATGAGCCGAGGTGAAATTCTTGGAGTTGGTGAATTCCAAGTGTGTGTACTCTTATGGTGGAGTATGACAATTCTTATTTTTCTAGAATTGTGACTGTCATAGCTGATGGTGTTATGTGAGGTAACTGTTGTTCTTTTAATTTTTAATCATGGTGGAGATTGTTGAAGAATGATAAAAAATTAAAAGATGGGTGTTATCCCATATTGAAAAGAACAGAAGGAAGGGGTTAGTTGGTTTTGGCAAAAATTTGCTAATCCCACATTGTTTTGTTGTGAGAATGGGAGGAATCTTTAAGGTTATAAATAGACTCCTCCCCCTCTTGGTTAAAATATGTCAATCACTGTGTAGTATTTGGTGTACCATTGAAGCTATTAGCTATACTAGTAGAGAATTTATGGGAAATTCTCTTGGGTGTATACTTGAGCTTTTAGGTGTGAGTGAGAGTTAAATATTTTGTAGTGTGGTTGTAATAATTTTGGAGTTTTTCCGTTAAATTATTATGTATTTCTTTGTCTTATTTTTCAAGTACTTTTATTCAAG
>CATIWM010432339.1:0-22839 GCA_949671775.1 Mallotus repandus
AATTCTACACTACATTCAAAATAATTGACAAAAAGGAACAAATTTATCATGTAGATTCTTTGGTAAGGAATATAGATTTGATTATGCTATCATGTCTAAAAGATTTCAATTTTTATGAGGGAGGATATGTCAATCCTCCTAATGATTTTAATGCTAAAGGATTTTGGAAAGGAATTACAAATAATGAGACTTTTGTTGTAGGAGAAGGTATGCCTAGTGGATTCATTCAATATCATTCATTACTAATGATGCACAAATTCATGGAATATATTATTTTTGGAAGATAGGGTAATTCTAGGGTAATTATGAGAGAATTATTTATGTTATAGTGCTTATATTCTAACACTTGAGTTTCAAGTATACACTTTGTTTTCAAAACTTTGAGTCATGTAGTACAATTAAGAAAGGTGACTATCTCAATGGGCATATAGTCATGGGATTGGTAATGGACTTTACAAATAGAGATCTTGACACTTGAGGTTTTAGAAGATACAAAACTAGAACACTGAATAATAAGGCCTTTGTAAAAGCTTAAGTCATAACTGATTGGATGACATTGTAAGAGCAAAACGCTAGGAGTTGTTACCTATTGCACCAATATACATTGAGCCAAAATAATTCTTCATTTTCAAATGATGAAGAGAGTGAAAAAGTGAGTAGCAATTAAGAATGGGCTAAGAGGAAGAAATCAAAAGAAGAGAACTTTAATTGGCAAAAATTCCAAGACCATTTGGAGAGAATGGAGCTGAGCATTAATGCAACTTTGTATGAGGCACACATGGAATTTTAGAAAACTGTCAGATACCAAATGAAACAATTAAAAAAGATAAGGAAAGCTATTAAGGTTGCAGGTGTCTTTGTGCCATCTTCACCTCCATCAACTGAATCTCATTAGAGGGGAGTTAATTTCATTTTGCATTTTAATTTATGGTTATTTTATTTCACATTTAATCATTTACATAAAAAAGCCATGCATATCATGCATATTTAATTTATATTTTAATTTTTTTAAGCATATAAATTATTTTTGGAATTCATTTGCATATCACTTGAGAATTTGCACTCATTCATGTGATGAGTGAGGTTCATTATGTGATTGCTTCCTTGAAAAAGTGCAATAATCTCCTATTAATGCTTATTTTTTATTTGTTAAGCTAGAGGAATAAATTGTGGTTAAGGATTTTTGAACTTTAATGAACTTAATGCTTACTTTCTTATTGAGTGATTGAACTTAAATTCTTGGTGTTGTAGAAAGATCATTATAAGTAAAGATTAAAGTCTAACCTATGTTGGTAGATTCTTGCATGTTTTGGAACCATAAAATAAAATAATTAAATTAAATAAAAAGTGAGATGGAGCGTAAAATGCACTCACTCAATAAATGGCTTAGAGCATGATTTGAAAGTATTATGTTTGCATAACCTCTATCTACTGTAATGCTCTAATATGAGTATAAGTATCCAAAGAACCTTTTAAAGGTATCCACACTGAGTAATATGAGAAAGGTGGGGGATCACTATAATTAGGAAACCTTTATAAGCAATTAAATAAAAACACAAAAAGGAACCTTGCATGTTGAGAATGTTGCTTGCTAGAACTAGAATAATCTTTACTTGCTTTTATTTTTCTCCAAAATCAATAGTTTATTTTCATGAATTCAATGAGAAATTTTGCTATTCACATGGTAACTTTTATATCCTTGACATTGGTTTATTGTTTTAGTTTTGAAATCATTAAGTTTTGTATTAATGGAAGATTAGAGTGGTTTTTCAAGTGAAGCTAGCTAATAAGTTTTATTTGTTATATGAATGAGGTTTGCTTAAAGAGAAGCAAAAGATCACGATTAGGTGAGTTGATAAGTTCTAAAAATGTCATATTCTAAGCACTAAATAATTGCATTTCATTATTGGAATTTTAAGTTTTTATTATTTAAAAGCATGTGTTTAAGTATAAATTGCATTTAGAGTTAACATTATATTAAGTTTATCATTTTATGCATTTTTTCATTACTTTTTATACATTTTACATTGTTTTGGTATTGAATTTTATAGGTTCCTTCAGTTGGAAGAAAGCAATGAGAGCTTAAAGCTAGGAGCAAATTTGGCACTTATAAAGGGCAAGAAAATGAAGATTTGTACAACAGAGTAGCAACACAACTATGCCACAATTCAGATACAGCCATGTCAGATTCAAGCAGAAGGCTGAAGTGTATTATGACACAACTATGTCAGAGGAGCGACACAGCTATGTCAGAGAGCTGATCTTCAGAAACATTTCATGTGACACAGCCATGTCACTTGGGTGACAAATCTGTATCAGTTTGATATGCTTTAGAAAGTGCTTTAAGGGTTTTTTTGTGGACTATATAAATAGAGAAGTTTTAATTGTCATAGATATACAATTTTTTAGAGGCTACTACCTAATAGAACAACACTTTTTACATAAGAATTATTTTATTTTAATTTAAGTTTTCAATTTTCAACTCAAGCTATTGGATTGAAGGAAAAGAGTTGGTGATTCAAGACAATATTGAGTAAGCTGAATAAAAAGAGTTTTTTCTTCTATTCTCTTACTCTTTATTTATTTATTTCTGAATATGTTATTAATTTTAATCTCTTATTGTCTTTCTCTACTTTCTATGAGTAACTAAGTAGCTTAGTTAGGATTTTAATGAACCCAACTCAATATGAACTTAGCTAAATAAATTCTAAATACAATGTTCATGAGAGTTATTGGACTTAATGCTTATCATAGGCTTAGCTACCCTTTGCATTGAACTAGAAACTAGAGTTTGATCGATAGATTAATTCTAGTGAGAAAAACAATAACAAGCTATTAATTTAAATTGACTTAGTCGAGAGACACTTCAATATTAATATTCCATAAAAGATTGCTAAAATAAATTGGTTATGATTAATTATTTGTATTAGTGAGAGCTAGATAATCACTTAATTATCATAATTGATTAATTTTGAGAGTATTTGAGAGAGACATCACAATATTAAAGATGCTTCGAAAAAGAAAATGTTAATCATAATAAACTCTTAGATTTAATATACTTTGTTTACTTATTGAAATTATCAATAGTCTAGATAAGCAAAATATAAAGAGTAGCTCTTTAATTAACACTATCCTTATGGGAACAATATCTTTTTATATTAATGCTTGTACAATTCTGTGCACTTACGGATTTTGCCCATCACCATTCCTCTCTAATTGTAATTAAGCGACTATTTTGCATGAAACAAAAATTTAAAGGACAAGCTAACATTAATATGGAGAAATTGAGTTGAAAGTTAATGAATAGAATAGAGAAAATGTATTTATCCCCTACTATTATTATTTTTTAACTAAAAATAACAATTTAATTAAATATGAATAGTGAAAATAAACACAAGTGTGACAAAATTCCTCTCACACTTTCTATGTCATTATTCCTAATGACAAAAATTATAAAACGCATGCAAAAATTATAAAATAAAAGAGAAATTATGAATAAAGAGGAAATAGTAAAGAAGAATACGACCCTAAAACTTGTAGTCATCTGATAGCTTGAAAGGAGCAGAAAACAAAAGAACTAAAAATAATTATTCAAAATACAAACCAAAAAAGCTAAACACATAACATCATTAAAAAAAATAATGAAAATAAATAAAAGAAAACAACATTGAGCATCCCAATGAAAACAAGAAAATAGAAGAAAAAGAATAAAAGAAAACAACATCAGCAATCCGTAGGATCATAATCATCATGAGCATAATCAAAATAAGCATGTGCAGCTGTTGGATCATCCATGTTAGCGATATGCTCTACGCCAATTATGTCATGGCCATACTTTGACTTTGTCATATTTCAACTCTATCAATAAAAAGGCATTTTTATTTAATTATTGGCTAATTATAATATTATTCTTGATTAGTTAATTCTACCTAAGGTCATTAAGTAAGTGACTTGACAGTAGTACTCTAAGGTGATACTTAAATTCTAATCTAAATATCCCTAGTCGATTATTGTTATGGGAACAACAATGAATAAAGACTAGGATAAGGTTGACTAATGATTATGTTTTACTATATGAGATAATGAGTCATACTCATATGTACATACTTGGAGAAATAATGTACTGGATCAACCCACTATAAGAATACCACATGGATGATTGTCATAGGTAACTCTCATCACAATAGTATTATTTGAGTGCTCTGACCTGAAATCACCATAGTTTTCAACACGATAAGTTCTATATTTTGATACATCCCTACATCATCTTTAACCAGATGGTAAAATAGGTTTTGATTGGATATAGAATGAGTTATATGAGGGATGTGAGTGATTAAGATGAAATTCGTCCCTCATTTATTTTGAGAAGATATATGTGGGCTCCTCAAAGAGTTAGACTGAAAAGAAATGCATGGCCATGCTCACTACAAGATAATAGACTTTCACTGACCATATAAAAATTCATCTGTAGAAATATGTTAATACGACTAAATTTCTGTTTGGCAGCTAAAACTAAACTAATTTATGTTAACAGTTAATAGTCATCGTTAAAAGTCTATTTTTGTGGTTGTAAATAGAAAAAAGGCGGACCATTTAGGCGGGACTAAAAATTACTAAAAAATAAATAGAAAAAAAGACAAACAAATGAAACTCTTATAAATCCCTAATATCATTGATTGGCAGCTCCATCGTCATTCCCCTTCCTCAGTTGAACTCCTCGATACCTCCGCCTCTTCCTTTTCAGCCATCTTTTCCCTCCCTCCCTCCCTCCTCTGACTCTGCCACTTCCCCTACTCACTCCGACCATCTCCACTTATTGTTTTCTGAAAGGACGATGAACGTCCATTGCCTCATCACAAGTCCTTATCCGATATAAGATCCATTGCTTCCAGAGCATTTTTCTTGTGGCTTCGATTTTGATTGTGTTTATTTTATTTGTTATGCCTAGTAGATCTTTGACGACTCTTGTACAAGATTATAAGATTAATAATCATAAAATGTCGCCTAAGTTGAGAGATGGTAAGAGATATGCCATTATTTTTTATGCTAAAAATTCGGGTAAATTCTATGAACGATACCAAAACTTTGCACTTGATTACAAAATAGTAACATTACTCCAATTTGTATCTTTCTGGTACTAAAACATCAATTTTAGTTGTACCGAGAAGTTCCAAACATAAAATCAGGCCAAATTTGATGACGTGGCAACCGGAGATGCCCCGTCAACAACCATATCATATGACACATCAGCAATAAAAAAACAAAAAGTTAAAAAAATATAAAAAAGCTTAAGTTAATTATGCTACTTGTTCATAATTAGATTATTTCAGAATTCTCTCAACTGGTCCGAAAAGCAAAACATCAAACAAGTTGTAATAGTTTACCGATGTGGTATATGATGTGACTGCTGATGGGCATTTTTGGTTGCCAAATCATCAAATTTGGTCTAATTGTATTTTTGAGACTTCCCCGTGCAACTAAAATCAATGTTTTGGTACCAAAAGGTACAAATTGAAGTAATGGTACCATTTTGTAATCGACTGCAAAGATCTGGTACCATTCAGAGAATTTACCCCAAAAGTTATATTTAGTAGAGTTCATGTTTATTGTTTTGATCTTAGAATGGATCTCATTCCCATTGGTAAAGATCTCTAGCTTTTTCTTCAGTTGATTTATTTTATTTTTGTAATTTCAATTATATATGTATTATTTTTTCTTTGGTGTTGAATTTTGTTTGCGTTAATAAATTACAGTTACTACTTGTTTAGGACATACCATGTTCAAGAGTTTAATTGAATTTTTGATTCATTCTCTCAATTTTACTACTCAAAATTCTTTTGTAAACCTATTAAACAAGAATTGTCATGTTGAAGTGATAGAAGTCAAGCGGGATAGGATTGGCGCATGAAAGGTATGTGAGAAATTACATCTCCTTATCTCTCCCTCCCTTCCTCCTCTTGCACACCCTTTCTCCTTCTAAATAGGCACTCAATAGGGTCATATTTACGCATATGGCATTATGTAGTCACACTGTTCATATTATTAGAGACATCCACTTGCACTAGTACTTGTATCAAAACCTCAAATTAGTTAATATGCCTCAAGACATCTGATAGGCTTATATTAGGATGAATTTTTTCTTATTATATAGCGTGGTTAATGATTACAAATGTTGTTTACTCTCTTCAAAGTTTCCTTCTTTGCTAATGCTTATTATGTTGGACTTTTTAGAATTTTATTTGGACATTCTCCTTGTCTTGCATATCAGCTGCCCTTTTACAATTATTTTTCCCTCTTCCATCTAGATTAAGAAGCCTTTACAGAGGCATGGTGGCAAATTTGAGCATAATGAAACTTGTTATGGCTCGTGCTATAGTGCATAAATGGTAAATTTGATATCTAGCATCCTTTTTCTATGACATTATCTTCTCAAATTTAAAGCATGTAATGTTAGGTAGATGTTGGATAGCAAAATAAATTACTTATGGAATAGAAAATAGCTGGGAAACGACAAAATGCATGTGTGGTTCTCTTGGCTTTTATGAATGATTTAAATTTATTGGTAAATTTTTTCTGATGATATATATATGTATATATTAAAAAAAACTTCCAATATTAATTCTACTAAACATCTCTCTGACTTAAGTGATGAATGCTGGTTTATAGAAAAGACACAAACTTATTATCGACAGTGCTTAACTTGCTGGTTTATAGAAAAGACACAAACTTTAGTCTATTTAGATTGAAATAAGTTGAGGTTGTTTATAGTTTATTGGCTTTATTAATTTATGTTTAAATGATTTGCTACAATTTTGTTTGATGTGTTGAACGTAAGTGTCTCTTTTTTTATTTGGAAGGTGATATATGACAAGGTAACCGGAAGAAGCAGAGGATGTAGTTTTGTAACCATGTCATCCATTGATTTTAGCATAGGTGGTATGCCCTAGAGGCCAATCATATATTTTGACATTATAAAAATCCCAAATGGCAATAAAGAATATTCTTTTATCTAAAGTGTTTATTTAATTGAATATTCATCCATTAGCATAATGTTAAATAAATTTATTATCAAGACTTGATGATATAAATAACAAATTTATTTAGTACATATGCTATAAAATTATTCGTAGTTGATAAATTAATATTTGGGTAATATTAATTTGACTATCACTTCCATTTATTTTCCTTGATTAGTATATGATAATAATAGTGGGAGGTAATGAGTCTCATGCTACTTGATATGAGATATAAAAATAGACATGTGGATACTCATATGATGGGTGGATCAAACATGACGATAGATTTGTGATTGTGAGGATATTCACTTATAGTCAAAGATCACAATATAGGTTATAATGGTGCATATATTCGTTTGACCCGAGGTGACACGGTCATCCATATTTAAGTGGTTAGGTTATTACCACTTATATACTTGTATTAATTACACATGGGTATATAGTGTGTGGTGGTTCTAGTCGGTTAAATGTAGGGATGAGTGTTCGACCAAGATGGGGTTCATTGTATGGAGTGAACCAGGATAAGTTCCTATTCTATCTAAGTTCATTCTTGATAAATAAGTTCTTGGCCAGGACAAACATAACACAGTCTGAAAGAGTTTTAGTGCTAGGAAGGTGTTTCTAGTATTTCTTATATTTTATCAAGAATTTTAACTTGTGATGAGGTCATATAATAAAGCTATTAGACTTTGACTAAACGTGGACTTTAGGCTATGACCTAGGCCAATTATGTAATGGCCATACTTTGACATTGTCATATATTTATTTTAATAATAAAGAGGCATTTTTATCATTACTGGCTAATTCTAGTATTATCCATGATTGGTTAATTCTACTAAGATCATCAAGTACGTAACTTGATAGTAAAACTCTTATACGATACTTGAATTCTAATATAAATATCCCTAGTCGATTATTGTTGTGGGAACAACAATGAATAAAGACTAGTATGGCGTTGACTGATGATTAAGTTTTACTGATCATGTATATGAGATATTAAGTCAAACTCATAGGCACATATTTAGAGAAATAATGTATTGGATCGACCCACTATGAGAATACCATATGGATTATTGTCATAGGTAATTCTCATAATAGTAGTATTATTTGAGTCCTCTGACTTGAAATCACCATGGTATCCTGTATAATGAGTTATGTATTTTAACACATCCTTACACCATCTTTAACCAGATGGTAAAACATATTGTGATTGGATATAGAATGAGTTATATGAGGGATATGAGTGGTTAAGATGGAATTTGCCCCGCAGTTATTTTGAGAAGATATATGTTGGGCCCGTCGATGAGTTAGACTGAAGAGAATTGCATGGCCATGCTACAATGATAAAGAGTTATCAGTATTGGTCTACTTAGATTTGAGAAACAGTATGATTGAACAATATAAGGATGACATAATTCATGCCTTATGTTCAATCAGGATATCATGTGACAAAAGGGCTATAGTACAAGTTGTATATTAGGTTATGTCAGATTATCGACCTTCTCATAACTTTAGTAGTCCTAATGTCTTGCTAGAGACCAATTACGACTTCTGGGCTAAAATGGGAATTTTGGGCCCACTGCCAACGTTTTGTGAACCTACAGGGTCGCACACTTAAAACAGGCCCAAAGCAGACTTGTGTTAATTAGCCCAATAATTATCTTTATGGAAGATTAAATAAATAAGTAAATAATATAAATAATATAAATAAATAAATAATATATATATATTATATGTATATATGTATATATTTATATTAGCATTTATTTATTTCCTAATTTATTCAAGGTAATCAAAGTTGAAAAGGAACTCTAATCTTACCAAAATTGTTTTGTTAAGAGAAACCCTAGATAGGATGTATATATATACATCTCATTCTATAGGGTTTAGGTTAAGCCAATTTTCTCCTCTTTTTACTTCTTCTTCTGTGATAAGAAAAACACGTGGAGTGAAAAGCTGTTATCAGACAATAAAGGCTCTAGCAGACCTACTTTACTTTGGATCACCTTAGGGCATGACCTTTTGGTGATGTCTCAATCTAATAAAGAAATACGTCAAGCTCGAGGTAAGATGTCACTGGTGTGAACCCCCTTTCTTCCTGCCAACATTCTGGTGAGTTTTGGAAAACCTTCTCAATCAATCTGCTCGAATTACATGGATCCAGGTTATGGGTTTTCATGGTTAAAATTTTTGTTTTCCACTTTATTATTGATCACAAAACCCAACAGTGGTATCAGAGTGAAGGATAGTAGTGCATGGTGATGTGGTGCACGGACTATCCAATTCCTGGGAACTCTCACATATGATTGTGTGATGAAGCGTGGCTCTCTGCCCAAGAGCACAAGTGTTGCATGCTCTGATAGGTATATATGGATGTCACCTCATATGATGAGACTGAATCCATATAGGTGATTCGATCACCCCACCCAATAGTGGTATCAGATCCGTTTGTAATTCGATTAGATTGATTCCATGATATATGTGATATACACAAGATATGAAAACAAGTTGTAGACATATATGTGATACATGTTTGATTTTGAAAAGAGTTTTCAAAATTTCATTAAAAATGTTTTTATATAGTGATTTAATTAAATCTACATCGAAAATAATTTTATACATTAATTGGATTAATGTCTATGGTTGTTTAATACGATTAAACACCATTTGTAGTATGAATTTTTGGAAAATACATGCTGTTTTTGAATGCAGAAATTTGGGTGTGTAGGTCGCATGGCCATGTGGCTGAGGCACACGATCGTGCGCAACTGTAAATCTGCAAAGTGCATATTTAAATTTTGACGGCGTTCTCATTCAAGTGTTGAACAAAATTAGCAGGACCATCAAATGGATTCGCCACATAAATCATTCTTATCATAATAATTAATTTTATTAAAAATTAATTTATTAAGCCTTATGTGTTTAGTGTAAAAATGAATGGTGCATGGCATGGCCCTTAAGACCAATGTGATTAGATTTCTATTATTCATTTTTATGGGTTTTAATTTATTAAATACGGCCTGCGAGTCATTTTTCATCTATTATAATTTTATTTTATTAAGTAGTAATATAATAGTATAAATTGTAACCTGTAGTGTTATGTAAATGAAGGCCCAACATTGAGACACAAAAGGAGACCATGGATGGAGATCCAAAGTGCAAACACAAAGTGTAGATCCAAGGTTAAAGGCTGAAGATGGTAGAAGTCTTATTACCTAGGATTAACCATTGATCTTCATTTAGGCTTATGAAGATCAAACTAAATTTGGGCCATGCTGTGTCACATTTACTTTATTGCTTTATTATTATGTTATGTATGAGATGCTATGCATATGATGTATGGTTACAACATAATAATATCCAAATAAAGTAAACAAAGATGAACCCTCATTTAATATTAAGTCATTACAATGCCTCCCATAAAAAAAACACTTGTCAAGCCTTGGATTATTGTATATGGGCCTACTAAAGTAGGGTGTATTAAATCATTTGAGGAAGGCAAGTCGGATAATGGTGCTATCCGAACGTTTGATATGGTTAGACTTAACTAGGTTATTAAAATAGTTTTGGACTTAGGGGATTATATGGGATTTTTAGCTAGGACATATGATGTCAAATCCTATACCTTTCAAGAGTTACATGAGATGTAATTGGTAAGAGTTAGCTACCTAAATAACCATATCTTTAAGCGATGAGCCAAAGCTCACTTAGAGTATGGTGAAATATGGATCTTGACCCACTATAATTTACGTGTTAACTCGAGGGTTATTAATTTGAATATATTATTTTGGGATTTATAGTTATGCCTCATTAAAATAACCTGATAAAATACTAAATACACTGCATGTATATTTGTTGTAAATAATGGCATCAAACACAACATCTAATTTGTCACTACGATCGATCATTGTGAAGGATAAGCTTAATGGGACAAACTTCCTTGACTGGTACAGAAACTTAAGAATTGTTCTTAAGCAAAAAAGAAAGAGATATATCATTAATCAATCTATTCTTCATGAACCAGTTGTTAATGCTCCTAGAGCTCAAAAGGATTCTCATAGTAAGCATCTTAATGATTTTATAGATTTCACTGGCCTCATGCTCGGATGTGTGAATTCAAATCTCCAAAAGCAACTAATGGAGACGGATGCTCATACCATAATTGGCCATCTCAAGGAAATGTTCCATGACAAAGCTAGAATTGAAAGGTTTAGCACCATAAAGGCATCGCTTTCTTGCAAGTTGACTGCAGATAGTTCAATGGCTCCCCATGTTCTTAAGATGAAAGGTCATCTTGAAGATTTAGAAAGGCTCGGTCTTATGATCAAGGAAGAATTGGCCATTGATATCATTCTCTAGTCTTTGGCAGAACCATGTGATGGATTTATTATGAACTATAACATGCATGGCATGAACAAAACTGTTTCTGAATTGCATGGGATGCTTAAGACTGCTGAGAAGAACATCAACACTACTAAGGATGTTCTAATGATTAATAAAGGGAAAGGTATAAAAAGGATAGGAAAAGGTAAAGGTAAGAATAAATCTTCTATAGGATTTCAGAAGCCTAAGCCCAAGCCTAAAGTTGCACCCTAAGCCAAAACCACCTAAGGAGGGAACATGCTATTTCCACAATGAGTCGGGTCTTTGGCAAAGAAATTGCAAGCTCTATATGGATGATCTGAAGAAAAATATTGGTAGTGCAACTACCTCTTTAGGTATTCATGTTATATAATTGAAATTATTTACTTTTGATTCTTGAGTATTACATACCGGTTCTAGATCTCACATTTGTACTAATGTGTAGGGTCTAAAAGGGAGTAGAAACTTGGCTAAAGGTGAAGCGGATCTACGGGTAAGAAATAGAGCAACAGTTGTTGCATTAGCTGTAGAAACTTATGATTTGACTTTGCCTAGTGGACTTGTTTTGAGTTTGGAAAATGATTATTATGTACCTGCTATAAGCACCAATATCATTTATGTTTCTTCTTTAGACCATAATTGTTTTGAGTTTATTATTAGGAATAATAAATGCTCTATTTATCATGAGAACATTTTTTATGGATGTGCTCCATGAAATCATGGTCTTTATGTTTGGGACATTGAAGACACTAATGAAAAGTCTATCTATAACATTAATACGAAGAAGTTTAAATCTAATGATTTAAACACAACCTATCTTTGGCATTGTCGTTTAGGTTACATAAATGAGAAACTCATATCAAAGCTCCACCAACATGGACTTTTTGAATTCATTTGATTTTGAATTATATAAAGCCCGTGAATCTTGTTTCTTAGGAAAAATGGCTAAGACACCCTTTACTGGACATAGTGAGAGGGCTAATGACTTATTGGGCCTTATACATTTAGATGTGTATGGTCCACTAAGTTCCAATGCTAGAGGAGGTTATCATTACTTTATTACTTTTACAGATGATTTCAGTAGATATGGCTATATCTATCTAATGAAGCACAAATCTGAATCTTTTGAAATGTTCAAAATTTTAAAAAATTAAGAACAAAATCAACTTGTTAAGAATATTAAAGCACTAAGATCTAATCGAGGTGGTGAATATTTAAGCAAATAATTTATTGATCATCTTAGAGATTGTGGAATAGTATCACAATTATCTCCACCAGGAACACCACAATAGAATTGTGTGTATAAATGGAGAAATCAAACTCTGTTGGATATGGTTTGATCTATGATGAGAAATCAAACTCCTTTAAGGGGTATTCTTTAGAAATTGTTGCATTCCTTTTAAACAGAGTTCCATCAAAGGTAGTTGAAAATACACCATATGATATATAGAATGGGAAAACTCCCATTTTATATTTTCTTAAGATTTGAGGATATGAGGCTTATGTAAAGCGTCAAATTTCAGATAAATTAGCACCCAAATAAGATAAATTCCTTTTTGTAGGATATCTTAAAGGAACCAGAGGATATTACTTTTATAATGCTTGCTTCAATCCATGTTTGATAATCAAGTATAGATTTTGATTGATCCACCTAAAGGTTTAAAAACTATTGGGTGCAAATGGATTTTCAAAAAGAAAAATAACATGGATGGCAATGTTCATACCTTTAAAGCAAGACTGGTTGCAAAGGGTGGTTTTAAGCAAACACATGTCATAGATTATGATGAAACCTTTTCACCAGTTGCTATGCTTAAGTCCATTCAAATTCTCCTTGCCATAGTTGCATACTATGATTATGTGATATGGAAAATGGATGTTAAAACATCATTTATTAATGGAAACCTTATGGAGGATGTGTACATGACACAACCATAGGGTTTTGTCAATTTTGAGAATTCTGGAAAGGTTTGCTAGCTTCAAAGATTAATTTATGGATTGAAGCAAGCATCTGGAAGTGAGAACCTAGGTTTTGATGAAGCTGTCAAAGAGTTTGGATTCATAAAAAATGAAGATGAACCTTGTGTTTACAAAAAGGTTAGTGGGAATTCAATAGTTTCTCTAGTGCTATATGTTGATGACATATTACTTATTGGAAATGATATTCCGACTCTACAAAATGTTAAATCATGGTTAGGGAATTGTTTCTCAATGATAGGTTTAGGTGAAGCTGCTGATATTTTAGGCATTAAGATCTATAGAGATAGATCTAAGAGGCTTATTGGCCTAAGTGAGAGCACTTACATTGACAAGGTACTAAATAGGTACAGTATGAAAAACTCTAAAAGTGGATCTTGCCATTGTCCCATAGCATTAGTCTTAGTAAGACTCAGTGTCCAAAGACACAAGATGAGTGAGACCACATGAGTAATATTCCATATCCTTCCGCTATCGGATCTATCATGCATGCCATGTTATGCACTCGACCAGTTGTCTCATATGCCTTGAGCATAACGAGAAGATACCAGTCAGACCCAGGTGAAAGTCACTGGATAGCAGTTAAGAATATCCTTAAGTACTTGAGAAGGACTAAGGATGCATTTTTACTGTATGGTGGGTAGGAGGATGAGCTAGTTGTAAGTGGTTACACATATGCTAGCTTCCAATCTAACAAAGATAACTTTTGATTGTAATCAGGTTATATGTTTTGTTTGAATAGAGGTGCAGTGAGCTGGAGATGTTCAAAACAAGACATTGTTGCCGATTCTACAATAGAAGCTAAGTATATTGCTACCTCTGATGCAGTGAAGTAAGCTGTTTGGATCAAGAAGTTCATAACTGGATTAGGAGTTGTACCTAATATATTAGATCCACCAGGCTTGTATTGTGATAACAATGGAGCCATACCACAGGCTAAGGAACCTAGATCACTTCAATTATCCAAACACATACTCAGGTGCTATCATCTCAGTAGAGAAATCATTGAGAGAGGAGATGTGAAGATATGCAGAGTACCCACATATGACAATGTTGTTAATCCATGAACTAAGCCTCTTCCACGTGCTAAACATGAGAGTCATACTAGGTCAATCGATATGAGATATAATATTGATTGGGCCTAGTGAAAGTGGGAGATTGTTAATGTTATGCCCTAGTCCAATTATGTAATGGCCATACTTTGACTTTGTCATATTTCTATTTTAATAATAAAGAGCCATTTTTATTATTGTTGGCTAATTCTAGTATTATCTTTGATTAGTTAATTCTACTAAGATCATCAAGTATGTGACTTGATCGTAAAACTCTTAGATGATACATGAATTCTAATATAAGTATCTCTAGTTGATTATTGTTATGGGAAAAACAATGAATAAAGACTAGTATAAGGTTGACTGATGATTAAGTTTTACTGATCATGTATATGAGATATTAAGTCAAACTCATAGGTACATGTTTAGAGAAATGATGTACTAGATTAACCTATTATGAGAATACCACGATTATTGTTAGAGACCAATTATGACTTGTGGGCTAAAATGGAAATTTTAGACCCACTGCCAACATTATGTGAACCTACAGGATTGCACACTTAAAACAAACTCAAAGTAGACTAGGGTTAATTAGCCCAATAATTATCTCTATGGAAGATTAAATAAATAAATATATTTATATTAGTATTTATTTATTTATTTCCTAATTTTTTAAGGTAAGAGTTATCTAAATAAATAGGAAAGGATTCTAAATTAGAATTAGAATCAAAGTAGAAAAGGAAGTTTAATCTTACTAAAACTATTTTGGTAAGAGAAACCCGAGATAGAATGTATATATATACATCTCATTCTCTAGGGTTTAGGTTAAGACAATTTTCTCCTCCTTATACTTCTTCTTCAGTAATAAGAAAAACACGTAAAGTGAGAAGGTGTTATGAGACAACAAAGGTTCTAGCGGACCTAATTTGCTTTGGATCACCTTATTCGTGTGGATACCATAGAGGGTGTGACATTTTAGTCACGTATCAATCCGATAAAAGAATACGTAAAGCTCAAAATAGGGTGTCACCAGTGTGAACCCCCTCTCTTCCTGCCAACATTCTTGCCTAGAAATCATCTTGGTAAGTTTTGGAAAACCTTCTCAATCAATCTACTCAAATTACATGGATCCGGGTTATGGGTTTTGGAGGTTAAAATTTTTATTTTCTGCTGCGTTATGGATCATGAAACCCAACAAGGATCTTCTAATGAAGGGATCATAGTGCACAATAATTATGACCAAAGGGTTCTTGTAAAGCAATACTTGCATTCATTTCTAATTGGGTAGTTGCGATATCGATGCTAGGGGTCACTCATAACTTATGAGAACTAAATGTGTATAATTGGGATTTTTCACATTTAGACTTGAAAGGAGTTTCAAATAGTATCAAGTGTTGATATTATCTTCTCATTGCTAATTAGACATGAACCTAGTAAGTCACACCTAAAAGAGCTTTACCAAGTACCCATTAATATTAATCTAATTATTGATTAAAGATTTTAATCAATTAATTATGATTAATTGAATTGCATTTAAAGCTCTAATTAATATCTTATATTAATTTATACTTAATTAATATAAGATATTAATTAGAGTATCAAATTAATAATATATATTATTTCTAATTGGACTTCGATTAATGGTCCAAGTTGTTTAGGCCCAGGCCTAAAAGAGTTTTGGACTAAAGATTAATCCAAGATTGAGAGAAAGCCCATGAACCTAATCCAAGCCCATTTGTCAAATGGATCGGGCTTGGGCCAAGTGTTGGCCCAATTGCCAAGCCTAAATTCATGTGAACATAACATGGTCAAAATTTGTCATGATAGGCATGCATTATCATTTATGTGTATAAATTTGACTGTGGGCCTGATAAGTATCAAGCTTGGCTTGTTAGGCTTGTCATGTTAGGCACACATTATCTCTTGTGTGTATAAATTTGACTAAGGAAAAGTTACTTATTAGGTGACATGACTAAGTGTAGAGAATGTATGTATACATATACATGAGATGTATTAATCCTCTACATAATTCTTGGTGCACTAGATAAACATACAAGTTGTATACTTATCATAATGAGTTATACACCCATCATATGATAAGGTTTTCCTTTCTTTACTTTTATATACATAACCTAAGATATCGTTTTAAGGTTAGAGAGTTTTGTGTAGCGACAAAAATGAGAGAAACAACATACACATAATATAAACCCTAAGTGTTCTTGCGAAGAGATTAAAATATTGTAAGTCTTGTAAGGGTCACCTGAGAGGGTATTTGCATCTAATTGAATCAAAGCAAGAAGATGTTTTGGTGGAGGTTTGGTGTTTCAAGCTAAAGTCCTAACAATTGGGAGGCTAAGCATTTGATTTAAGAGTTAAACCTAACTACATCAAAGCTTGTAGATACTATTGTGGTCTACATTAAACTTAGGAGTTTGTAAGTATTCTTAAAACTTAGCATTCCTAGGTTGTTGTTTACATGTTTTTTTGATATTTAGCTATATGTTAAATGCAAATTGGATCGTTGGGATTGGAATTCTTCATATGATGAAAGGTTATGTAAACAAAAATGTTTGAAATTTGCTCTACTTAGGCTTGTGCTCACCACACATGTCTTTGATGCCTAAGTGGCATAACTGATTCCATCAAGTGGTATCAGAGCCCCTTTTTGCACTTTACATATGCTAAATTTGATGATAATTGCAACTGTTGTGATTATGATTATTGTTAGTTACAAGTGTTGTGGCTAAACATATGAAAAAGTAGCTTAAATTAAGTTCCAAAGGTGCTTATGATCATGAGGAGCTGACTCTAGGTCATGAGCGGCTCATAATTGACTCAATTTTCAATTTTGGCATGTCTTTGTAGGGTCTGCGCCACTCACGGGCTGCCCTCATGATCGTGAGCAACCCGTGAGGAGCACTTGGAACCTAAAAGCATGAGTTTTAATGCTTGTATGCTTGGCCTTTTAACCCTAACATGCAATAGTTGCATCTCACATGCATTTTACTTATTATACATGTATGGAATGATCATGGACTTAGATTACATCCTTGGTTTTGTAATTATAATAAATTTTAATTATTTGGTATGTAATTAAATGTTAATTATATATAATTAGGATGTAATATTCACCTTGGAATGCCAAGGATTAAATGTAATTCACAAGTGTTATGACATGGAGTTTGAAGTGTTCAAAATAGAGATCCATGGAGACGATGATAAGGAGTTTCATGCATGAAGGCTTTTCTTAGGCCCATGGTCACAAGGCCTATGGTGACACGGCTAAAGATAACAAGGCCTATAGTCACAAGGCCCATGGTGACATGGCCCAAGGTATCATGGCCCAATATGACAAGGCCTATAAATTATTCTAAGAGTTAGAATAGGATTAGGAAAGGCCCATGATCACTCCCTATTTGCGCATCCATCTTGCATGTTCTATGTATATATGTGAAATATAAATTGTAACATGCTATTTATATTTCATGTCATACTATTTATGTATGTGATATGTATATAAATTGGCTAACGTTCAAAGTGAGACCTAAATTAAGACTCGAAAATCTTCCAAACTAAATTTAGGTCTAGGCTCTCCATTGGAGCAATAACTTGCATGGTTTTGGGATTATGTCCATCGGCTATGGATACATAGGGGTGTACATAAGGCCTAAGAGATTCATGTAGTGTTATTTTTAAGCATAAGATGTTGTGGGTGTATGGATACACTATTGACCAAGATTGGCAAATAGTAGTACCTGAAGTTTGTAGTGTTCAAATGTATACATTTCACTGATCTAATAGTGTGGACCCAATTAATGCGAAGGGCTAAGAACAATAATGTGTACCTGAGGTCTATAACATTAGGAGCCAGATTTATAGAACCTCACATGAGATGTGATGGACAAGAGCTCCCACATAATGAGAACTAATATTGCAACAATAGCAATAAGTATTTGAGGGATATTAGTGACCCATTAAGAACTCCATCACCCACAAGAAACCCATCCAACAAAGGATTTTCGTTTCCTACTTTAAAAGTGTACGATTCGCCAAGTTAGTGGGAGGCCATTATGATTAAAGACAAAATCTAATGGTAATAACTACAATGTCATATAACTAATGAATCTTTTTACCTATGCCAGAAACTTGATAGTATGAAACAATCAAAGCCATCTTCAATCATACTGGACAAACATAGGCTCAAGGGTCCCAATTTTCTTGATTGGCTAAGGAATCTAAAAGTTGTTTTAGCTTCCAAAAAATACTATATGTATTAAGTCAATGTCCACTCATTCCCCTTCCTAAAAAAGGCTATCCAATAGAGTAAAAGGGGAGGAGATTGCACTTATTGCCTCTTTTAGTGGGAGTTAAAAGAAAGGCAATAAGAAAATCAAAGGCAAGACAAATGTTATCAAGCCTGCGAGTGGCATAGCCAAGAATAAGGGCAAGGCTATTATGAGGGAAGAGCATGGTAAAGGAAAGTGTTTCCATTGCCAATGTGTTGGACATTGGAACAGGAATTGTCCTAAGTTCCTATAGTCTCTTAAGACAAAGGGAAAGGACAAGCATGGAGAAGGTGAGACTTTTCTAGTTTAATTGCTTCTAAATGTTCTAAGAGCTCATCTAATGCATGGGTATTGGATACCTGGTTCTCCCATTTGTACATCTTTATAGGATCTGGCAAATGAGAGAAGGTTGAGGCCTAATGAAGTGACCCTAAAGCTTTGAAATGGTGCAAGTGTTGCAACCAAAGCTATAGGATCCACTTCTATTGATATAATCATATTGTGTTGTTGGATAATATATTATATATGTACCTATGCCCATAAAACATTGTCTTTATTTCTAGTTTTACTCAAAAGGGTTATGAATTCCATTTTAAAAGAGACATTTCTAACATTTACTTCGAAAGTGAAATGATAGGCATGAGTTGTTTAATACAAGGTTTATATTATATTGATAATATGTCAAATAACAATGAGCCTCAAACTAATGTGAGTGATGAAAATGCAATGCTAATTGAAAAATGCCTCTAACTCTAATTATCTATGGCACTTGAGATTATGTCATATTACGAAGGATATGATCACAAAGTTAGAAAGGATGGGAATCTTGAGCAATCTTGCATCTATATCTAGTTCGACTTGTGAAGCTTGTCTTCAAGGCAAGATGACTAGATCACCATTTGTTGGACAAATGGCAAGAGCCAAAGATATGTTGGAGATCATACATAGTGATGTATGTGAACCATTTGGTGAAATGGCTAGAGGTGGTTTCTATAATTTAATAACCTTTATAGATGATCTATCAAGGTATAAGCATTTGTTTCTTATGAAGAAAAAAGTGTATCCTTTGAAAAGTTCAAGGAATTCAAAGCCCAAGCAGAGAACAAAACTTTGAAAAGTATTAAAAGTCTAAGATTAAATCAAAGAGGTAAATACTTAAGTGCCGAGTTTATTGAGTTCCTTAAGGAACATGGCATTGCATCATAACTCACAGCACCTGGAACACCTCAATTAAATGTTGTGTCCAAGAGTTGAAATCATACTTTATTGGATATGGTATATTCTATGATGAGCTATACTGTTCTTCCCATTTCATTTTGATGATATGCACTCCAAACACCCTCCCACATCCTTAATCGTGTTCCATCCAAATTCATTTCAATTATACTATATGAGATATGGCATAATAGAGCACCAAGTCTTAAAAGTGTTAAAATTTGAGGTTGTCCAACATTTATTAAAAGGCTAAAATCCAACAAGTTGGATGTGAATTCGATTAATGAAGGTTCATTGGGTATCCTAAAGACGATTTAGGGTATTGCTTTTGTCTTCCTGCTGAACAAGTTCTTGATGTAAGCAAAGATGCTATTTTCCTTGAGAAAGAGTTTCTAAAGGAAGGTGGCAAAGGAAAAAAGATAATGTTAGATGAGGAGTCATCTAAAGAGGCCCAACAAATTGATCAAATAAATATTGATCAACCCGAAGAGCCTATTCCAATTGAGAATGTTATCACACAGACTCCTAAAGTGTCTTGTAGGGTATGTCATTATCCGGAGAGATACGATTTTCTATATGATATGCAAGAGTTACATGTTCATGAAGAAAACATTCATGTTGATGATCCTACTATATATAAAGAAACTTTACGTGATACTTCAAGATGGCTTGAAGCAATGAGAGACGAAATGGATTCCATGTATGCGAACCAAGTATTGACAGTTATTAATCCTCCTAAGCGTATTACACCCATTGGATCTTCAAGAAAAAGATTGGTGCAGATGGAAAGGTAGAGACCTATAAAGCTAGGCTAGTAGAGAAAGAGTTTTACCAAAGGCAAAGGGTCAACTACGAGGAGACCTTCTCGCCAATAGCCATGCTTAAATCCATTCGGATTCTTTTAGTGATAGTCACACACTATGATTATGAGGTTTGGCAAATGGATGTCAAGACCGCCTTTCTTAATGGTTATATTGAGGAAGACATTTTCATGGAGCAACCCAAGGGTTTTAAATCTGAGGATAGCTCAAAAGTGTGCAAGCTTATTAGATCTATTTATGGTTTAAAGCAAGCTTCAAGGAGTTGGAATCATTATGGTTTTCCATTCTTATGGTTTCATTATGAATAATAATAAGCCATGTGTTTATAAGAAGGTTATTGGGAGCCAAATCACTTTCCTAGTCTTGTATGTGAATGACATTTTATTAATTGGAAATGATGTTGGTATGATTACATATGTGAAGGTATGGTTATTTGAAACCTTCTCAATGAAAGACTTAGGGGAGGAAACCTATATTCTCTGGATTTGAGTCTATAGAGATAGACGAAGAGAATGATAGGTTTATCCCAAAGTTTTTACTTTGAAAAGGTATTGAAGAGGTTTAACATGCTTGATTCCAAGAGAAGATTGTTACAATTTAGGCATGGTATCCATCTATCCAAGGGTATGTCACCTAAAACACTCGAGGAAATGAAATAAATGGCCGAAGTTCCTTATGCTTCAGCTATAGAAAACTTGATGTATGCTATATTATGTGCAAGGCCTGAATTACCAATGTTTTTAGTGTGACTAGTAGATTTCAATCCAATCCATGTTTGGAACACTAGATAACTGTTAAGAAAATATTTAAGTACTTCAGAACGACTAAAGATTTATTCATAACTTACAGAGGAGGTGGTCTTCAAATAGACGGTTTCATAAATTCTGACTTCCAATCAAATATAAATGACAAAAAGTCTATCTCTGGGTTTATTTTCATTTGTAATGGAGGAGTAGTTAGGTGGAAGAGTTCCAAGCAAAGTGTTATTGCTGATTCCACTATAGAATTCAAGTATATAGTTGCATTGAATGCTGCTAAAGAAAGTTGTTTGGATTAAGAATTTTATTATTGAACTAGGAGTTGTTCGTTCCATTGAGTCCCCGATTCCTCTATATTGCAACAACAATGGAACCATTTCTTTAGCAAAGGAACCAAGGTCTCACCAAAAAACCAAACACAAAGAAAGGCATTTTCATATTATTAAAGAACTTGTTGGACATAGCAATATGCTCGTGTAAAAGGAAACTTTAGCCAATAATGTGGTTGATCTACTCATTGAAGCATTAACACAACTATAGTTAAATGAACATCTTAAGAAGATGGGTCAAAGATATTGTAGTGATTGGCCTTAGTGCAACTGTGAGATTGTTAGCATAAGTGGTATGCCCTAGAGGCCAATCACATATTTTGACATTGTAAAAATCCCAAATGGCAATAAAGAATATTCTTTTATCTAAAGTGTTTATTTAATTGAATATTCATCCAGTAGCATAATGTTAAATAAGTTTATTATCAAAAGTTGATAATATGAGTGATAAATTTATTTAGTACATATGCTATAAAATTATTTGTAGTCGATAAATTAATATTTGGGTAATATTAATTTGATTATCATTTCTATCTATTTTTCTTGATTAGTATGTGATACTAATAGTGGGAGGTAATGAGTCTCATGCTACTTGATATAAGATATTAGAATAGACATGTGGATACTCATGTGATAAGTGGATCGAACATGACGATAGATTTGTGATCACGAGGATATTCACTTATTGTCAACGATTACAATCTAGGTTATAATGGTACATATAGCCCTTTGACCTAAGGTGACATGGTCATTGAAGCGGGTAGAATTGTATTTATATAACCCTAGTCTCTAAGGACTTAGTATAGAGCAAGTAGGGTGTCGATCCACAGGGAATTGATGTAAATATTATATTAACCGAGTAGATAATGAGATGGATATGCAAATAAAGTTACAATGGTAATCAAAACAAATAATCGAAATTAGACTATAAACTATAAATTATTCTAACACTAAAACTACAAATTACAAAAGCTTCTTATCAAAACACATAGAAGAATTACAATGGTAATCAAATAAGGACGTATA
>CATIWM010432411.1:0-20412 GCA_949671775.1 Mallotus repandus
ATAAATATATTTTGATTATAAATATATTAATTAATATCTATATTATTCACGTAAATATATTAATTAATATCTATATTATTCATATCATATGATTTTATTTTAACAAGTAAATATTTTTCTACACTACTAAAATAATTAAAAAAGATATAAAAATATGACAATTAAAATCTATAATAATTATTCTAATATTACATTTTTGAGTAAATAATAGGAAATATAAAAAATTTAAATCAACTAATTAGCTTAAATTATATTTTAATTTATATGTAAAAATAAATTAAAAGTCTTAAATTAATTTTAAGAAATAATTAAAGTTTAAAATTTCACAAATAATTTATTTTTGCCACTTAGAAATGAAAAAAAAAATATTTTACACACAAATATTAATTTTAATTTTTAAATAGAAATAGAAATAAATTTATTAAGAATTTATGCCTATTTGTGAATTTTAAAAGATTAAAATAATTATTTTGCATAGATATAGTTTAATCTTTTATAAGTAATATATAGATTAACTTAAAAAAAATTATTGATGAAAATTAAATATTTAAATTAAAAATATTTATGCCATTTAAATTTTAAAAAAATATTAATAGTGGATTGTGAGAATTAAGAACTTATAATAAAAGTACACATTAAAGTTAAGGATATTTGTGTCATTCAAACTTTAAAAACATTAATGATGGAGTGCAAAAATAAAGTGGTGGAGTGCAAAAATCTCAACCCATTAAAATATACGTGGCAAATTTAACAAGTAAATTAAGCTAAAAACACTAAATATATAGACTGCAAGATCTATTACAAGTACTGCAAGATCTATTACAAGTCTAATAAAGTCCATTAACAAAGGTCAAAGACAAATAAATTGTAGAAAGCCTTGTTAAGCTTCATTTAAGATGTTTGGAGAGCCCAAAAATATTGACCTCAAATTTAATCAATCTCTAAAGTTTTGACTTTAACAAATAATTTAAATGAACTAATATTGTTTATCTAAGTGTGCTCTTTAGATTCAATAAAGTATAAAGATTCAAATGAAGCATTTATATACTTGTAACTTATAAAAATATCAAGAACAAGTGTCTACAAAGGTCAATGATCACATGGGATCATTCAAGAATGTTAACATGCTGAAAACAAGCCTTCAAGCATCCCTCACAAGCAAGGCTCATGATCGGGAGCATCCTCATGAGCTAAAGGATCAAAGGCTTGTCAATTTGTAAAAAATCCAAAACGCCTCACAATCTGCCCTCACCATCGTGAGGACGCTTATTCGCACCATGCCTAGCTTGTGACTAATCATCCAGACTGTGACCAATTACAACTTCAAATAACCAAAGGGACAAAACCACTCATGACCTACCCTCACGGTCGTGACCCAGCCTCTCTCCAAGACACAACAGTCACTTGCTACTCCAATGGCTATGTTTTCAACCCTCATGATTGTGACCCTCCCCTCACTACCGTGAGTGGCTCCTCTCTTGCAAAAGCTACAAATTCATTTAATGAAGCTTGGAGATTGTTGGGGATGAAGTTAATGCCTCTAATATCCATATTTTTAGGCTTAAGTATATAAACAACACCTGATATCTCTTTTGAAAGTTAGATACTTTAGTGGTTGAACAAATTCTCTTAGCATTCAATTAAGTATTCAAAAATTCTCTTATACTTTCTTTATATTTATTAAGTCTTTTGAGGGTGGAATTATAGGTTAGAATAGAGACTCTTCTTATTCTATTTTTTGGGATTTAGAAAAGGGAAGTGAGGTCTTATTCTAGTGTGAAAGTTTTAAATAGTTGCCTATTGAATACACTTGGGAATTATATTGAAGAGTGATCCTAAACTATTGGTTGTAAGGTTAGAGTTAGGCATAAAACCCAAAGTTATAAAAATTAATCTAATAGAATTGATTCTGGTGATTTAAAAATCCTAACTTAAGAGAGTTAGGTGGAGACGTAGATTTGTTGATAAGCTGAATTCCTTAAGAGCTTGTGTGTTAAATTCTCTTATTCCTTAATCCTCCTTAATTTTTCTTTATTTTCTTTTAAATTCTCAAAAGCTCGATTCACCCCCCTCCCCCCCCCCCCCCCCCCTCTAAAGCTATTACAATTGGTATTAGAGCTTGGGTTCTAGGTTCTTAATTACTAGAATTCAAAATCATGAGGAGTGAATCCCTAAACTTTTCATCTCTTAGACCTTTCTTTTTTATGGTTGGAAGTTCAAGATGGAATTGTATTTAGATAGTGAGTATATTAGACTTTAGGATGTTGTTATAAAGGATTGGGAACCACTTAAAGTCACCATTGATGTAGAGACTGCCCTTGCAAGAAGTCAATAGTCCAATGATCAAAAAGAAAAGAACTATATAAAAAAAAAAGGCCATGACAATCTTATTAGTCTCCATGTCTAGAGAAGAAGGAGGTAAAGCTTAATATTGCCAATCCACAAAATAAGTATGGGAAACTCTTGAGAATCACTATAACGGAAATGTGCAAGTGAGAAGTAAGAAAGTTCAACTTCGTATGTATGAATATGAACTTTTCAAGATAAAGCCATAAGAGTCAATAATGGAAATGACAAATTGCCTCAATGCTCTTCTTACTACCCTCAAGAAACTTTAAAAACACTTTTCCAAGGAAGAAGTGAACAATAAGATTCTAAAAATCCTACCTAAGAAGGATTTGAAATCTAATGTCACTTCAATTGAGCAATATTATGATCTTTTAACCCTCTCAACCAAAATTCTCACTAGAAAGCTCCTTACACATGAGCTTACTATAAAGCAAATAGGAGATGAGAGAGATAAGAAATAAGAAAAGAAAAAGGGGATTGCATTAAATGCCATTCAAGAAGCAAATGAAGATGAAAGCTTAGTTGATTATAGTGAAGATGATAATGAGATAGTCATAATCACTAGAAGGTTCAAGAAGTTCTTGAAGAGAAAACTCTTCTCAATGAAAAAAGATAACAAGAAGTATGATGGTAAGAAGAACAAAGAGGTTACTTGCTATGAATGCAAAAAATCATGACACATTAGAAGTGAGTGCCCCAAGCTCAAATAAGAAAAAAAAGGAAAAAAGGACATAAAGAAGGCCTTCAAAGCTCTATAGGATGACTCCTCTGAATCAAAAAAGGAAGAGGAGCAATAAGAAGTGGCCAACCTTTGTTTTATGGCCCTTAAAGATAAAAATGAGGTACCATCTACTTCTCACTCTTCTTGTAATGATTGTGATAATAATGAGAGCTCTGTTGTGAGCAAACTCATGCTTAAATGTAAAGCATACTTTCTAAGAAAAAGCTTTACAATTATAAGCTAACTAACTTGTCCAAAGAGTTTAGAACTTGAAAAAAAAAATTTCTACACTTGTTGAATCAAATGAAAAACTTGCAAATGATTTGAACACTTCTAGCTCCTTGGAGGACCAATTCAAGAAAGCTAATGATGAAAATCTTAAGCTTTCTAAAAAGGTGTTAGAGTTAAAGAATTCCATTTCTAAATTCAAAAAGGGGAAAAAAGAATTTATATAGTCTTCTTGACTCTTAAAAGCTCTATGAGAATACCTATGGAATGTCCTCATCATCATCTAATATCAAGTTCGTTAAAGCTTTATATGATTCTCCTTCTTCTACCTCTAAACCTCTTAATACTCAAGCTCTCAAAACTAAAATGGCTCATGTGTCTAATGATAAGGCTAAGTCTTATAAGACATAACCTCCATTGATATAAAGGTCTAAGGCACAAGATAAAAAGCCCCAACCTTGACATGCTTACATGTACACTAGACATAATACTCATAAGCATGCTACGCAATCACCTCACAATACAAGATGTTGTTGTCAATATTTGTCTCATTCTTTTCCTATAGCACAAAAGACCTTTAAGAAGCCCACTCAATAACAATACACACAACACAAAAGGCATGTCTCACATACTAGACAATCATATGCTCTTAGAAGAAATAGATTTGCTAATGTTAAATGCTTCTATTGTATGGCCAAAGGTCACACTAATAATGTATGCTTCTATAAAAGATTACACTTACAATTTCTTCTTTAGAATATTTTGAAACTAACCAACCTAAAATAACAAAGGTTTGGGTTAAAAAAATGTTTGAATTGTGTTATGTAGGTGTTCTTAAAGTCCATAAGAGCTAAAAGCAAGTGGTACATTGATAGTAGATGTTCAAGGCACATGACGGGAGACAAGGAACAATTCAACAAGCTTTATGCTAAGGATGGAGGTCATGTCACGTTTGGAGACAATGCCAAAGGAAAGATAGTAAGCATTTGAGAAATTGGTAACCCTCAATCCTTATCAATTTATCATGTGTTGCTTGTTAATGGTCTTAAACATAATTTAATTTGTATTGGTCAATTGTGTGACATAGGAAATAAGGTCAATTTCTATCCTAAAAATTGCTTTGTTAGTGATAAGTGCAAAAAATACTAGATTTTGAGCACTAATTAGTTATATTTTATGCATCTAGAATCTATGATAATAATGAATATTGACATGTTTTAGGTTAAAACTGTTAAGTCTAGGTTTTTTTAAGTGTTTCTAGTAATTTCTTTTTTATGTTTTTGTTAGTTTTTAGTTGTGTTATATGTTTTTTCATGTTGTTTTGGTAGTTACACTTTTGGGCTGATTCGACCTATGATATTCAGGGAGGATTTTGACATCCTTAGAGCTTTATAATGAGAAAGTGATGTCCTTGACATTTGAAGTAGACATCTTAAGCTTTATGAATTAAGGTTTCTTGTCAAAATCCAAGTTTTTTTAAGTTTGCAAATATTAAGTCAAAGTCAGCATATGCAACTTTCATTTCAAATTGTGTAGCTCTTAGTATTTCAAAAATATCTTGAGCTACAAAGGTCCAATTAAAGTGATTCAAAATTATATGGAAAGCTTAGAGAAATAGCTACAATTTTTATGAAGAAGATTAGGCTGATTCGGTTGTATTCAAGGGCTAAAGTCTCAAACATGGCCGTGAATACCCTGACACACCATGCCTACTTTAAGGCGATTCGAGTGAAGGCTAGGAACACAGCTGTCTGCACTGTAACAAAATTTTAAATTTCAAGATTCTTATTGATGATTTTAAGGGATTGAATGATTTTTAAAAGGTAACAACTTATAGAGGCTGAAGGGTAGGGTTTTATAAAGGAGAGCCATAAAATAAACAATTGTTACACTCTTAGTTTAGATTTTCATCAATTTTCTAAGAATTTAAACTAGAATTCTCTGTTCTTTTCATTTTGATTAGAATAGTTATTAATTAAAGACTAAAGAGAGAAGGCTTCCATTCCAGGGGGTTTTGTTATTCTATTTTATTTTGTTATTTCCATTTTAATTCAATAATAATGGATTTGTTCTCTCCTCATTCATCATCTTCTCTTCTACTCAACATGTGTGGCTAGATTTTCTAGTTAGGATTCTTGAATCAATTCAACCATGTGATCAATATGATTTAATCTAAGTTAAAAAAACATAGTTCATTAGTTATTGTTATGCTTAATGTCTTTAATGGATTGGCCACCCATTGTTTGAATCTAGACAATGAGACGTAATTGAGAGATATGTTTCATTAAGAAAAAGCAATAACCTGAGCTGAGCTTTAAATTGAGTATAATGAACACTTGATTAGCGAGAGCTGTAAAATTAAGAACTGTTTGTATTCATATAATCATAGGTTTGTTTGAGAGGAAGATCTGTGATTTTTAAGATTGCTTGCATAATGAACTATGGTCTGAATTAACTTAGAGATTTATTACATCTTTTAAAAGATTTAGTTGAGTTCAAGAACCCTAGCTTTTTCTTGCCTTGTGATTTTTACATTAGTTTTAATTTGTTTAGTTTACTTTATTTCAAAAACCATTTCTCAGTGTCTAGACAAACAAAGAATTTGAGTAAAATCAATTTGCAATCTCTATGGGACGATATTAATTTACTACTTGAACGATTTCATACGGTTACAGATTTCACACGTCAAGTTTTTGGCACCATTGTCGGGGATTGCTAAAATTGATATTGTTAAGAACTTTAAGCTGTATGATTTAGACTTTCTTTTAGTTTGTGAAGTAATTGTGTTTGTGGTATTACTGGAGCTTAAATTAGTGTATGCACACAACACGTGGTGTAAGCAGATAAGGAGCCTCATTAATTCCACTTGATTTAGAGTTTGAAAGGATAATTCATAGAAGGAAGATACTGAATAGTAACTTGATGAACGGAGAAAAAGATGAAAGATATGCCTCCAGCATAACGAGTAACTCAAAATGGGCATAATGGGTAGAGAACTATGAGGAACCTTATGAGTCCCAATGTTCAAGGTGACCAAACACCAATTGTGAGACCAGCGATTGCAATAAACAATTTTTAAATTAAGCCTTATATGATCCAGATGATCTAAAATTCACAATTCAGTGGGTTGCTGCGTGAGGATCTAATTGGTCACATGACCCGATTCTTGGAATATTGATCAAACTTCAAGATGAATGGAATCTAGCTTGAAGCAATTTAGTTAATCCTCTTTCCATTTTTATTGATGGATAGAGCTAAGAGGTGGTTTACTAGCTTGCTACCCAACTTCATCAACACTTGGCAAGAGCTTTACACAACCTTTTTCAACTAGTACTTCCACCAGCTAAAGTACTAAAAATCAGAAATGAAATCAACTCTTTTTACCAAAGAGAGGATAAGAGCTTCTATAAATGTTGGGACAGATTCAAGGATCTTCAAAGTCAATGTCCACCTCAGCTAATTCCTTCATGGGATTTAGTGCAACCCTTATACAAAGGAGTCAATCAAATAGTCAAAATGAACATAGATACATCAACTGGGGGAACCATCATGTCAAAGACACCTGAAGATGCTTTGGAACTTTTTGAAGAAATGACTAACACACAAAGCCTCTGGTCTAATGAGAGGGCTATTCCAAAGAGAGGGGGATCAATTAAAGTTGATAGTTTGACAAGATTAAATGTAAATATGGATGCTTTATCCAAGAGAATTGACAAAATGAATGTTAATGTTGTATCTACATCTAACTTGTCTTCTTGTGAGTTTTGTCTGGGTGGTCATCTAACTATAGAGTGTCAATTGATGCAAGGACTGTCAATGGAGAATGTAAACTATATGAACAACTTCAAAGGGTAGCATAATCAAGCACATGGAAATACCTACAATCCTAGTTGGAGAAAGCATCCTAATTTCTCTTGGATCAATCAAGGAAACAACTAGTGGAGACCACAAGCACCACTAGGTTTTGGATTAAGTCAAAATACTCAATATCATCAACCTCATTTTCAGCAGGATAAAGGTTTATCTTCAGGGGCTTCTTTAGAAAGCAAGATGGAGAAGTTCATGGATGTAATTTCAGCAAAAATGAACTAACAAGATGAAGTAACAAAGAGGTTGGAGGGCAGATTTGAGCAAATGTACCAAGACACTCAACTCATGTTCAAAAATCACTCTTCCACTATCCATAATTTGGAGGTGCAAATGGGGTAGCTAACCAACTCTCTTTCCACAAGGAATCAAGGCAGTCTTCCTAGCAAGAGAAGAATCCTAAAGAATATATGAAAGGAATCACCTTAAGAAGTGGAAAAGAATTGCAACCACCAAAGCAAATGGTGAATACTCCAGTTGAGGGTCAAAAAGATGATCAAAAGTAAGAAGTAAAGAAACAATTATTACACTCTTAGTTTAGTTTTTCATCTTTTCTCTAAGAATCAAAACTAGAATTCTCTAGTTCTTTTTATTTTGATTAGAATAGTTATTGATTGAAGACTAAGGAGAGAAGACTTCCATTCCAGGGGGTTTTCTTATTCTATTTTATTTTGGTATTTCAATTTTAATTCAGTAATAATAGATTTGATCTCTCTTCATTCATCATCTTCTCTTCTACTAAACATGTGTGGCTAGACTTTCTAGTTAGGGTTCTTAAATCAATTCAACCATATAATCAATATGATTTAATCTAAGTTAATAAACATAGTTCATTGGTTATTGTTATGCCTAATGTCTTCAATGCATTGGCCACCCTTTGTTTGAATCTAGACAATGAGACTTGATTGAGAGATAGGTTTCATTGAGAAAAAGCAATAATCAGTTAATTGTCTATTTAGTTGAGAGACACTTAGATGGTTAATAATGTTAAAGAGTTGAGCTTTAAATTGAATATAATGAATACTTGATTAGCGAGAGCTATAATATTTAGAACTAGTTGTATTTAATTAATCATAGGTTTATCTGGGAGGAAGTTCTGTGATTTTTTAAGTTTGCTTACATAGTGAACTATGGTCTGAATTAACTTAAAGATTTATTACATCTTTAAAAAGGTTGAATTGAGTCCAAAAACCCTAGCCTTTTCTTGGATTGTGATTCTTACATTAGTTTTAATTTATTTTGTTTACTTTATTTTAAAAAACCATTTCTTGGTATCTAGACAAATAAGCACTTTAAGTAAAACAGTACTCAATTTACAATCTCTATAAGAAGATATTAGTTTACTACTTGCACGATTATGTACGCTTGCGAATTTTCACAAATCTTCCTTAAAGATAAGCTTATGATTAATTAAATACAACTAGTTCTCAATTTTGCAGCTCTCGCTAATTAATGAGTAGCTTAGATGAAGATAAAGTAATTTTTAATGGTGAAAGGGTTAACGATGTCTATGTCATTGACTTGAATAAAGTTGATAACAAAGACATTAAATGCTTAATGCCAATTTCCCATGATACATGGACATGGCATAGAAGACTAAGACATGCTAATTTTAAGCTTTTGGATGACCTTAGTAGGCATGAACAAGTGGTTGGATTACCCAAACTCAAGTTCACTAAGGATAAGACTTGTGACGCTTGTCAAAATAGAAAATAAACCAAATCCTCCTTTAAACTCAAAAATGTAGTGTCCACTTTTAGACCACTCGAACTTATTCATATGGATTTATTTGGACCAATTAAAGTTGTTAGTTTAGGTAGAATGCACTATGTATATGTTTTAGTTGATGATTACTTTAGATACACTTGAGTGTGTTTCCTTGCTCATAAAAATGATGCATTTAAGGCTTTTGAAATTTTTTCAAAAATAGTTCAAAAGGAAAAATATTTTTGCATTTTAACTATTAAAAGTGATCACGGAACTGAGTTTTAAAATGAATTTTTCAAAATCTTTTGCAATGAAAATGGTATTTCATATACTTTTTCTTCTCTTAGAACACCTCAACAAAATGGGGTAGTCAAAAGGAAGAATAGAACTCTAGTGAAAATGGCTAGGACCATGCTTCATGAGTATAATTAACTTTTATACTTTTGGGCAGAAGCCGTTAACACTTCTTGCTACCATTTTAAACAAAACTTCTTATCCAAAATTTCATATCTTAGAGTATTTGTATGCAAGTACTTTATATTAAACACCAAGAATAACCTTGGGAATTTAACTCTAAATACGATGAAGGAATTTTCCTAGGCTATTCCACCTCTAGTAAAGCAAATAGAGTCTTTACAAAAAAACTCTAGTAGTTAAAGAGTCAATGTACATTGTATTTGGTGGATCTAACCCGCTTGGGTTGGAGGCTTCTTTAATCGTTTTTCCATTGTTGAATCCAACAACAACAATCGATTTGATTAAGTTGATTTTAGACTTGATCACTTTGATAGGCAAATGGATCATGTGGAGTATAATATTCATAATCTATATGCCTACCATAACTTGCAATGCACTTGGCCTCCTCCTCCTCCTTCTTAAGCTCCACATCATGAAAAACCTAAAGGAGATGACCAAGATGTTGATCCATGCACCTAGATGTTATCTTAAACGCTTTTATGATTAGGATGTTTCCTATGTTTTTCTTTTTATGTTTAGGTTGTGCTTGATGTTTTGTTTGCTTAGTTTATGGCTTTTATGTTTAGCTTCTTAGCTTTATGTTCAGTAGTTTTTTATTTTCATCATGACCTACATGTTTCCTTCTTATGATCAATGGAATTTCTTTTTATTATTATCCCTCTTCTTCTATTTGACTTAGCTACATATTCATTATTTTTTATCTTTGACAAAGGGGGAGAAATATATGTGTGTTTGATGATGTTAAGTGCTTATATTTCTATATGATTTTCTTTAGCCAAATTTATAAACAAACACAATCTTTTATGCACACACTAAGGGGGAGCTATATGCTATTATTTCTTTTATCTTTGTGCTTATTGTTAAGTGCTTTTGTTTCCATGTGATTTTCTATAGCCAAATTCACAAACAAATAGAAACATTATGCACACACTAATAGGGGAGCTATATCTTGTTATTTTATTTATCTTAGTGCATGAATTAAAGGGGAGCAATATACATTGGAATCACTTTACTTGATTATGAACAATATACACCTTCAAATTATTTATAAAAGTAAAAAAGTGGGAGATTGTTGACCTTAAGTTTAATCAATCTCTAAAGTTTTGACTTTAATAAATAATTTGAATGGACTAATATTGTTTATCTAAGTGTGCTCTTTAGATTGAATCAAGTACAAAGATTCAAGTGAAGCATCTATAGGCTTATAACTTATAAAAATATCAACAACAAGTGTCTACAAAGGTCAAGGATCAATTGGGATCATTCAAGAACTTTAACATGCTCAAAACAAGCCTTCAAGTATCCCTCACAAGCAAGGCTCATGATCGAGAGCATCCTCACGAGCTGAAGGATCAAAGGCTTATCAATTTATGAAAACTTCAGAACCCCTCATGATCGTGAGGGGGCTTTTCCAGACCTTGACTAGCTCATGACTAGTCATCCAGATTGTGACCAATTACAACTTCAAATAGCCAAAGGGAAAAAATTGCTTATGACCAATCCTCACGGTAATGACTAGTTCGTGAACTAACCTCTCTCTAAGATACAACAGTCACTTACTACTCCAATGGCTATATTTTCAACCCTCACGATCGTGATCCTTCCCTTACAACCTTGAGCGACTTCTCTCTTGTAAAAGTCATAAATTCATTTAATAAAGCTTAAAGATTATTGGGGACGAAGTTAATGCCTCCAATAGCTATATTTTTCATACTCAAGTATATAAACAACACCTAAAATCTCATTCAAGAGTCAGATACTTTGGTGGTTGAACAAATTCTCTTAATATTCAATTGAGCATTTAAAAGTTCTCTTCTACTTTATTTGTGTTCATTAACTCTTTTGAGAGTGGGATTGTGAGTTAGAATAGAGAATCTTCTTTTATTTTTTAGGGTTTAGAAAAGGGAAATGAGGTCTTTTTCTAGCGTGAAAGGTTTAAGTGGTTGCCTACTGAAAAGACTTAAGAATTAGGTTGAAGAGTGATCCTAAACTCTTAGTTGTAAAGTTAGAGTTGAGCCTCAAACTTAAACTTGTAAAAATAAATCTAATAGAATAGATTGTAACGATTGAAAAATCCTAACTTCGAAGAGTTAGGTGGAGAGAAGTAGGTTTGTTGATAAACTAAACTCCTTAAGAGCTTGTGTGTTCAATTATCTTATTCCTTAATCCTCCTTAATTTTTCTTAATTTTCTTTTAAATTCTCAAAAGCACCCCCACCCCCCTCCCCCCTTTTTGGGGCTATTACAAAGAACATTCAAAATTCATCCAATACAATGAAGGATCAAAGGATGACTAAACATTTAGCTTTTCCACATCAAAACAAGCAAATCTAGAGGCCAAAGTTATTGTCATGGTCGCTGCCACTTCTGTGGTTATGGGAAGCTCTCTAAGGCAAGCCAATAATAGAGAGGGACCATTCTGTCATGGTTACAGTACCCCTACGATCATAGTGCCTCTGATAAATACACCTTCTATCATGGTTACGGCACCCCTACGGTTACAGTACACCTGACTCTACACAATCAAAATTCACATATTGATTAGGGTGGTTACATGCACTTTAAATGCTTGGGATAATAGCTCCACATGACTTGGCACTTGTTTTAAAGCCTTCCAACAACCATATTTCAAAGGAAAAAGGCATTTTTGAATATCATACAACATCAAGACCAAATACATTAGTCAAATGAGAGTTAGAATGATGTTTAATGTCATTAATGTTGGGAATTGATATTAGGGTTGAAATTGTAGGTTAGTAGGGTTAAATTATTGTATGTTTTCATATTTAAAATGCAGTATGAGCTTGATCTTGTATCTATATAAATAAGAATTCATTCTAATATAAGGATACATTGATTTTAGATATAAAACTTGATTTTCTTTTAGTAAGAAATTTGTTTTGAAGTTCTTGCATGAACTTTGTTACTTATCATGTCTAGGGAGTTTTATGGTGTTAAAATCCAAAATCTTTGTCTTCTTCATTTCTCAAACTTTTTTTTTATTTGTTTTATATTGACCTTAAAGTCTATTGAAGTCTTTATCAATTGTTTAAGGGTGTTAATTCTTTTCTGTTGCAAGTTTATCATAGCTCTTTAGCTATTGGGCAGATTGAATGAAAGGTTAGTGACCTTATTCCAACTTGATAAGAACTAAAATAGTTTTCTTATCTCTTTCTTGAATGATCCTATTGCATAATCTTGGAAGGTGATAAAGTTTAATCTTCAAGTTTATCATAGTATTGAGACTGTTAGGGAACTTGGGTTATGAATCAATATATTTCCATCATTTTTAGTATTAAAACTTTGGCTCAAGATTGAGGTTTTTGTATCCCATTTATATATGTTTTCATTATTGTTATCTTATTTTCATTTTAAGTTTCTATCCACTTGTTATTGTATTTTTCTGTTTGTAATCTTGTTTAGGTATTTTATCTTCATCTTCATTTTCAAGTTCATTGGTTGAGCTAATTGTTATAAAAAAAATTGGGCATAAAAAAGTTTAAAAAAATTGTAATATTGTGCTCTTGTGTTATCTCTCTATTTGTTTCCATTAAAAAAATTACAAAGTGTCTAATTTTTGTTTGTCCTTGTTTGTTTTCTTTAGCCTACCTTTTAATTTTTTCTTGTGGCCTACCCAAATTTTCGCTCCATTGATTACTACTTTATTTACTTTACTTGATTTAAGAATCTTAGTTTATCTAGGAACATATAAAACAAATTAAGAGTGGAAAAAGGTAAAAGAGTGTGAGACTATTAGAGTGGATAAAAGCCAAATTTTGAAAGCAAACACAAGTGAGTGTACTAAATATTTTGAGTGAAACACGTGAGGAAGTGTTGTGAGGTTTTATTTCTATTTAACATTTCAGGTTTTCAATCATGTCTAAGGATACAAGAACATTATCATCAAATGACTAAATGTTGTAAGCCATGCAATAAGAATTCAAAAGAATGTTTAGGATAATGGAAGGAGTCAATAAAAGACTAGAAAGGCATGATGACATTCTAAATCAATTACAAGGATGCCTAGACAAAGGAGAGCACCACCATTGGAGCAAGATGACTATGATGGCAAAGATGATCTAGATGATGATCAAGTCACCTTAGTGGGGTAAAATCAAAATCCTAGGAGGCATGCTAGAAGAGGCTGCCTAAATAAGGAGGTAGATCACAATCTTGGGAGCACAAAAATGAAGATTCTTTGGTCATGTGCCCTTAGAAATTCTAAGGAAGAAACAATCTGGATGTCTACCTTAAATAGGAGATGAAGATTGATCTCTGATGTGGAGCAACAAGCCTTGGAATGATTTTACAGAATAATGGATAACATATGTAATTATTTATTATTATTATTATTATTATTTCTAATTTAGCATTGATTATAATTTGACTTTCTTATCTTGTTAGGGATTTGATTTCTTACCTTACCTAGGATTTTCTTTATTTTTAATTCCTAATTAAAATTAGGGTTGGTAGGTTTGTGCCAGCATATATGTAGCTAGCTTTGAGGATGTAATGGATAATTAGTTTTGTTGAATTAATAATCAGATTTCTATTTCTTTCCCAATTTTTGGTATTCAATTGTGAATCAACAAACCTTGGATGCCTATTTTCTGGTATTTATCTTAAAGCCACAGGTTATAGAAGGTTGTATTCTTTATTTTGTTTTATTTTTGTTCATCAGTTGGTATCAGAGTCAAACTGATCCTTATTAATCATGGTGAGAGAGTATTATGAAGAGAGCTTATTCTATGATATTGATGACGGTGAGGATGAAGATGCATTTATTAGAGATGAGCCAATATTTTATAAAGAGGATGAGGGTGATGTTGAATATATTGACTTCATTGGCATGGATAAATTTCTTTATTTTTATATTCCTTTAATTTTTGTTTTAAAGAAATTACAAGTGGAAGACAAAGTTATGACATTCTATAGTAAATTTGTATCTCAATATTTTGGGCAAAATTCGAGGCAAATTTTCTCTACCCTGGAGGGAATGATACGGAGCAACAAGCCTTGGAATGAGTTTGCAGAATAATGGATAGCGAAAATAATTATTTATTATTATTAGGATATGATTGTGCTATTTTATTTCTTTCCTTTTGGTTGGGATTTGATTTCCCATATCTTAGGCATGAATTGTTATTATTTTGTTTCCTAATTAAGATTAAGGTTTGTAGGTTTGTGCCACCCTATAAATATGTAAGCCTTAGGGCTATTGGAGACAGTTTTTGATGAATTATAATAAAATTTCTATGTTTCTCCAATTTTCAGTATTCTTTTGAGAATCAATGAATTTTGATGCCTATTTCCTGGCATTCTTGTTAAATCAACAGGTTGTAGAAGATTATTTTTCGGTATTTGTGCGCAAATCAATGGACTATAATATTTATCCCCTTTGTTAGTTATTTTATTTTATTTTTGTTTGAGCTTTCACTGCATCAATCTCATTTTTTAATGTCACAACTATTCAGAGGAGAAAAAGGCAAAACTTGTAGTCGTGTAATTTTGTGACTATGCTATTGTTTGGTAAGATCAATTTTACAAGGAAATGAGAAGATGTGGAGAGAGACCCATAGAGTCTTGGAGGTAGATGAAGCAAACTATGAGTCTATAGGGAGCTTCATCAAATTCTTCAAACTTTGACTCAAGGAAGCATGAGTGTAGAGGAGTACCACAAAGAGATGGAGATGCTCATGATCAAAGTTAATGCGAAGGAAGATAGAGAAGCTACCAGGGCAAGGTTCTTGAATGGCCTAAACAAAAATATAGCTAATTGTTAAGATTTGCATCACTATGTGGAGATATAAGACTTGGTGCATTTAGCCATAAAGTTAGAAAAACAACTCAAAGGAAAGAGGTATGATTCCAAACCAACTTTGGGTTCCACTTCATCTTTTTGGATGTCTTCTTAGGGTAAAAAGGATGATAAAAATATTACTAAGTCAAAAGGGGATGAAAATAAAAATAAAAGTGACTTAGGTAATAAGGGAAATAATGAGGCAAAACCAACTTAAACTAGGGAGATTCAATGTTTCAAATGTTTGGGGCGTGGGCTTATATATAGAGATTGTCTTAATAGGAAAACTATGATCATAAGATGGTAATTTCGAATCGAAAAGTGAGAAGGAGAGTGATGATAAAATATCACCTTTAAAAGATTGTAGTGATGTTGAATATGCCAAGGGTTATAATCTTGTTGTACAAAGAACATTGAGTTTGCAAAATAAAATAGAAGAACATGGGGAATAAAGAGCAAATTTATTTCATACTCATTGTTTGATTTCTAACAAATTATATATTATGATTATTGATATAGGAAGTTGTACTAATGTTGCAAGTACCTTATTTGTGGAGAAATTGAAATTACCTTTTATTAAGCATCCAAAACCACACTGATTGCAATGGCTTAATGATAGTGGTTTGGTGAAGGTAAGCAAACAAGTCTTAATTTCTTTTTCAATTGGTAGATATAAGGATGAGGTGTTGTGTGATGTTATACCTATGTTTGCGGGCGTATGTTATTAGGGAGAGCTTAGCAATATGATAGGAAAGCAAATCATGATGGTTTAAAAATGGATATTCCTTGACTATAGATGGAAAAAGATATATTCTTGGAACATTGACACCAAATGAGATTTTTAAAGATGAACAATGCATAATGTAATAATATAAAGGACTTTCTTTGGTAAGGGAGACCCTTGAGAGAAAAGAAAAAGGTGTGGTGAGTGAGCCTAAATAATGTCCTTTTAAACTTGACCAAAATGGGATATCCAAGAGGAGAGAAAACAAGGAAGGTTCCAAAGAAAATAAAATGAGCGTTTATCTTACTATGAGAGATGAGAAGGAAGCCATGTATTTGAGCCAAACTTTGCTTATATTCTTATGCAAGGATGTTTTTATCATTTCTAATGAAATAATCAATGGTTTGCCCAGTGTTGTTATTGAATTATTGCAGGTCTATGAAGATTTGTTTCTAGATGAAATTCCAAATGGTTTGCCACCTAAAAGAGGCATTAATCACCAAATAAATTTCATACCCGGAGCTAGCATTCCAAATAGACCAGCCTATAGAACCAACCTGGAGGAAACCAAGAAAATCCAAAAGCAAGTGAGTGAGCTTATAGAGAAAGGTTATGTTCGCAAAATTATGAGTCCATGTGCGATGCTTGTCTTACTTGTGCTTAAAAAGGATGGAACTTGGAGGATGTCTATTGATTGTCGTGCCATTAACAAAATCACGGTGAAGTATAGACATCCTATTCCTAGGATAGATGACATGTTAGAAGAATTGCATGGATCATGTTTGTCTTTTAAAATTGGGTTATCATCAAATAAGAATAAAAGAAAGAGATGAATGAAAAAATCGCTTTTGAAACTAAACATGGCCTATATGAATGGTTAGTGATGCCTTTTGGTTTAACTAATGCACCTAGCACTTTTATGAGGTTAATGAATCATGTTTTAAGACCCTTCATTGGCAAATTTATTGTTGTGTATTTTGATGATATCTTGGTTTATAGCAAGACTTTAGATGAGTATGAACAACATTTGAAATGTGTTTCTAATGTGTTGAGAAAATAAAAGTTGTATGAAAATCTAAAGAAATGCATGTCTTACACTAATAAAATTACATTTCTTTAGTATATTGTCAATGACAAAGCAATTTATGTGGACCAAGAAAAGGTTAGAGTAATTAAAGAATGGCCAACACCTACTAGTGTGCATGATGTTAGGAGTTTTCATGGGTTAGCTAGTTTTTATGAGAGATTCATCAAGAATTTTTCTACAATAGATGCATCATTAGAAAAATGTTGGTTTCAAGTTGGGAAAAGAGCAAAATAAGGCTTTTAACTTGTTAAAAGACAAACTAAGTAGTGTACCTTCATTATCTTCACCCGATTTTACTAAACCTTTTGAAATTAAGTGTGATGCAAATGGCATCACACTAGAAGGCAAGCCTATTGATTATTTTAGCGAGAAGCTAAGTGGAGCTAGTCTAAACTACTTAACCTATGACAAGGAGTTCCATGCATTAGAGAGAGTCCTTAAAACATGGCAACATTACCTTAGCTATAAGGAGTTCATAATCCACATTGACCATAAATCCTTAAAGTACCTTAAAGGTCAAGGCAAGTTAAGCAAGAGACACACTAAATGGATGAAGTTCATTGAATCATTTCCATATATCATCAAGTACAAGTAAAGTAAAGAGAATGTGGCAATCGATACTTTATTAAGAAGACATGCCTTAATCTTTAAACTTGATGCAAAATTATTGGGATTTAAGTATATAAAATATCGTTATTAACCATGATTTTGCTAATGTTTATAAGCCATATGAGAAAGGGGGTTTTGATAAGTTCTATAAACATTAGGGTTTTCTTTTCAGAGAAAACAAGTTATGTGTGCCGCAAAGTTCTTTAAGAGAGTTACTTATGAGAGAGGCATATAATGGAGGCTTGATGGGGCATTTTGGGATTCAAAATACCTTAAATGTGTTAAGTGACCATTTGTTTAGCAAACATAAAAAGGGATGTTGAGAGAGTTTATGAAAAATGCATCACTTGCAAACAAGCCAAATCCAAGTCAATGCCTTGTGATTTGTACACACCCTTGTGTAGACATTTCTATAGAGTTTGTATTGGGGTTACCTAGGTCTAAAGGGGGGAAAGACTTCATTTTTGTTGTTGTTAATAGGTTTAGCAAGATGACACATTTCATTCCATGTCACAAAATGGATTATGCAACCAATATTGCAAATCTATTCTTCAAGGAAGTGGTGAGACTACATGGAGTGCCAAAAACCATAGTGAACGGATGGGCAAACAGAGGTGCTAAATAGAACTCTTTCAACACTTTTGAGAGCTCTAATCTAAAGGAACTTGAAGAATTAGAAAGAATGCCTACCACATGTTGAGTTTGCCTACAATAGGAATATGCATGGAGCAACCAATCATTCACCATTTAAGGTTGTGTATGATTCAATCCTTTGACACCATTGGACTTATTGCCAACACCCATGGAAAAGCAAATATAGAAGGCAAACAAAGGGCTAAATTTGTGAAAATCCTACATAAGAAAGTCAAGACCCAAATTGAGAAGAAAACACTCCAATATAAAAATCAACACAACAAAGGAAGGAAGCAAGTGATATTTGAGCCTAGTGATTAGGTGTGGGTGCACTTGAGGAAAGAAAGATTTCCAAATCAAAGAAATTCCAAGCTAATGCCAAGAGGAGATAGACCTTTCAAGTGCTACAATGCATTAACAACAATGCCTACAAACTAGAGCTTCCAAGTGAGTATGGTAATATAAGTGCAACTTTCAATATAAGTGATTTATCTTTGTTTGATGTAAGTGATAAAGATGAAGCTTATTTGAGGATGAATCCTCTTGAAGAAAGGGAGAATGATGTGATCACAAGCTCAAAACCAAGGATCAAAAAGCAATCAAGATCCATTACAAGTCCAACAAGGCCTATTAATAAAGTCAAAGACCAGGAAATTGCAAGATGCCTTGTTAAGCTTTATTCAAGACGTTTAGAGAGCCTAAGAACATCTAAAATTCATCCAATACAATGAAGGATCAAATGAGGACCAAACATTCATGTTTTTCACATCAAAACAAACAAATCTAGACGGCAAAGTTGCTGTCACGGTCGTAGCCCCTTCTGTGGTCATAAGAAGCTTTCTGAGGCAAGCTAAAGATAGAGAAGGACCATTTTATCGTGGTCGTAGCACCCCTGCGATTGCATCACCTCTGATGAAGACACCTTTTGTCACGGTCGTAGCACCCATGACTTTGCATAGTCAACATTCACATATCGACTAGGACAATTACAAGCACTCTAAATGCATAGAATAATAGCTCCACATGATTGGTACCTGTTTTAAAGCCTTCCAACAACCATATTTCGTAGAAAAACACATTTTTGAACATCATACAACATCAAAAGACCACGTACATTGGTCAAATGGGAGTTAAAATGATGTTTAATGTCATTAGTGTTGGGAATTAATGTTAGGGCTGTAATTGCAAGTTAATGGGGTTAAATTATTTTATATTTTCATGTTTAGAATAGCAGTATGAGCTTAGTCTTGTATTTATATAAACAATACCTCATTCATTGTAAGGACACGTTGATTTAAGATATAAAATATTGAGTTTCTTTTGGTGAGAAATTTGTTTTGAAGTCCTTGCATGAACTTTGTGACTTATCAAACCTAGGGAGGTTTATAGTGTCTTCTTCTTCATTTATCAAACTTGTTTTTATTTGTTTGGTATTGAAGATCTCAAAGTCTATTGAAGTCTTTATCAATTGTTTAAGGGTGTTAATTTTTTTCCATTGCAAGTTTATCATAACTCTTTAGCTATTAGGGAGCTTGAATGAAAGGTTAATAATCTTATTCTAACTTTATAACAGCTAAAATAGTTTTCCTATTTTTTTCTTGAACGATCCTATAACATAATCTTGCAAGGCGATAAATTATATTCTTCAAGTTTATCATAGTATAAGACTGTTAGAGAGTTTGGGCTATAAATCTATTGATTTCCATCATTTTTTCAGAGTTTTCTATTTCATCTTATTGACCGTCGGTTAATAGACTGACTTCTATAACTATCAACAAAATTTTAGAATCCTCTTCTTAACCAAAAATATGAAAATGTTGAAAATAGAAACAAACACAGAAGTCTCACACTCTGACGATTTATTTATTAGTAACACATAAGACGCAGATCACATTTATTATTATAATCACAAGACAAATCCTACTGAAGGCTCAAGTAGATTCCACACCGCATTCAGGAAATAGTACTTATGACTGAGTTTTTAGTGAAACTCAAATGCTCTCAGCAGAGTAGAGATCAATATCGAATGGTCTCATGCTAAGTACGTCAGGTTGAATATTCGTCATTGCGGCTTGAAAGTCAACGGAATGATAAGATGAATCACCCAGCAAATGCTCGGTCTCTTTACTGTTCTGTTGAGCCCATAAGCTCTTATTCAATTTCATTAGCCCTCCAAGCTCCTCCGCCACTTCTTTCATGGTTGGCCTTTTC
>CATIWM010432421.1:0-11249 GCA_949671775.1 Mallotus repandus
CTCTCACCCTTCCTCAACAATATAATGGCACTGATTCCCTTCTAGTTGGCAATGGACAAGGTTTGGCAATATCACACGATGGTTCATCATTTATTTCTTCCCCTTTTAAATTATTTCATTTACCTAACACTCCTTGTACCTAAAATTACAAAACCTTTGCTTTCTGTCTCAAAATTTTGCATTGACAATCATTGCTTCTTTAAATTTTGGCCTTCTCTTTTTGTTATTAAGGATCAACACACCAGACAGGAACTCCTGAAGGGCGTGAATGAGCATGGCCTATACCATTTTCCCTTTACACTTGCAGCCTTGACCGCCACTATACCATCCTTTTCCTTATGGCACTCTCATTTAGGACATCCCAACAATCGCACACTTTGTCAACTACAAGACTAGCCTATAAGCACTTAGTCTCGTACTCATCAAGTCATATAGTTAGCTTCATTATTGTAATATCTATCCTTAAGTAATAACACATACTTCTCATATATCTCAATAAAAATTGGAAATATTCATTAATTCTTTAGGCTATATTTTTTAAATTATTTTAAACAAATTCAAAAACATTTCATTAAGTATAATTATATTATAGATTTTTTCCTGGAAAATTTCAAAGAATTTTACCTGATGTCAAATGAATCCCATCCACTTAAATTAGCAACTTCCTTCAAAGCATCTCTCCAGTTCTGCACCTCACCTTTGGTCACTTTCAAAGACTCTTCATGTTGCACTAATGCAGCTCCAAAGCTACCAGTCTGATTTCGAACGTGGGATGGATCAACTTGATAAAACACTAGTATAATCATTTGGCCATTATTTCTCCTACAATCAAGTCTTTACAAGTTGCCTCAAACACCATTTGGAAGACGCATAATTTTCTGAGAGAAGAACAACTAAAATTTTGGACTGCTCAATTGCCTCCAAAAGTGATGGTGAAATCTCTTTTCCTCTCACAAGTCTGTTGTCAATGAAAGTCAGAATTTTGTTTTGATTTAATGCAATATTGAGGCGGCTAGTAAAATTATCACAAGTGTCTTCGCCTCTGAAGCTAAGGAAAACATCATATTTTCTTGGTTGAGAGTTAGTGGGATATGAGGATTGATGAGAAGAAGATGATGCAAAAGAAGAAGATGCAGAAAATGAAGATCGATTCATGGTAAAAAAATCAGAAAAACTAGATAGATAGTTTATGTAGAAGTATTTATGCAGCTCTTTTTCCATCAAATGAAGCATCCAAACAAGTTGGTGTTGGCGTTGGTGCTTGAGGAAGCAGTGAATTTCTTGACGTTTTCTCGTGGTCAATTATTTTCTTTTTAGAATTGACTTTTTTTTTTATCAATAATGTTGAACTTGTAAAATTACTGTCCCATCAAGCTGGCGAGCAACTTACAAAACAAAAATAATTATAAGAGTGAAAAAGAAATTAAAGTTGAAAAAAATTGATTAGCTAATTTGAAAAAGAGTGAAGAATAAAGAGATATAATTTAAAAAAATAATAATAAAGGAAAAAGAAATGAAATATCAATCAATAATTTTTTATTTAAAATTAATGAATACGTTTAATCCAATCATGGAAAAAATATATTTTCTGTTGAAGTTGTGTCCTTAGTGGCTTTGATAAACATAACAACGAGATAGCAATTGTTCAACGGCCATTCAAAGATTTTGAATTCCTCGAAGATCCCGGCCTCATATGTGCTTATGAGGTACGGTTATTCTCCCTGTAATTTTAGACCAAAGAGGAGAGCACTGATAGTATGAACGAAAGCAATGTGCTATTTTGTCAAGTCTCCTCTATTCTCAATTACAATCTTCATCAACATTGTTATTTTTAGTATTTATTCACTTCCCTTATGTGAAATTTAATAATTTTTACCATATTTGAATCTGTAGCCATCACATATGAATATAAGTACAAGGTGATATTGGGTTTCAAGCATGTTTAATTCATACTTTTTTTCTGTTGCAGTTTTAATTTATTACTTCTGACACTACTACTTTATAGGCTGTCAAAATTTGTTTAGAGAACGCTCTCAAGATCATTGAGGAGTGAAATTTATACAGATTTCTCTTTAAGTGTAAATATTTACTTGAGGAAGTGCTAAGCATAATTGGTGAGTCTTTGCCACATTTTCTTTAAGCCTAGCTATCGATCCTTGACTTATCATAATATCAATTGTAATTGGAAATGTTATTGTTAAAACGTACCTATATTTATAGGTTAGCCTATTATTTTCCATTGATGTGTTAGGAAGGGAATTAATGTGCCAAATTGCTTGTGTAATATGTTTCAATTTGCCCAAGATATTATGCTATTATGTTTTTTCCATCCTTATATATGAAATTAGTATCGTGTCCTTATTTTGTACACATTTCATAACATATGTGCGAGATATTAATGTTAAGTTATTAAAATTTTTTGTTCTTTTGCTTTTTGTCGGATTTATTTATTTATCAAGGAAGGCTAATACTAGTATAAATGCTTACACAAATATGAGGGAAATGTGAAACAAAGGGATCGGCTATTTGATTTCATCAGGAGCGAATGGTTAGTAATCACTCTTTGCCTTGAAAAATCAAAGATTTTTAATTGTTGGAAGTGGTTACATTGTTAATTAATTATTTTTTAATATGGATTACCAAACCACTAGTGAATTTCATGGCAGCGATTTTGGGTTATTGAAATTGGGCACTTCAAGCTCCAATTGAATGGAAGGAGATTAGTGGAGGATGGTGATGATGAATAACTTCAGTGTCCATGAATTTATGTTTTTATTTTTTATTTTTTAATTTTTTAAGTAGCATTGCTAAGAGGTTTCATTTTTCATGAAAACATACTTTTCTTTTCTATTTTTTTTTTAAAAGAGAAAGTTAGATCATGAAGTGAAAATATTAGATTCAGAACTGCTCAATTGTAGTTCTTCTTTTCATACCTTGCACTATATATCACAATTATAATTTAAATATTGAGATGTTCATCTTATCTAATATATATTACTATTTTTTATATTTAGATTCTGTTTAAGATTTTAGAATAATAAAGAATTATTACATTAAAAAGGCATATCGCATCTCTTAATTATTATTCTATTTATTCTGGTTATTTAATTTAAAATTCTTTATTATACCTTTTTTTAAATATATATACACTATTATTTTTATTTACTTATATTTCTACTGATAAAAATATATTAAAAATAAATAAATAAAATTAGAAAATAAATGTTGGGCGGATTTACGACTAATTGCATATTTAATACATTCCATCAACCGAAATACTTCTGATTACAAATATATGTCTGTTTAAGTATACATTAAAGGTATATGAGTTCTATAGATACATATGGATGACCAAAATATGAAATATTGTCAGAGTTTCTTCTCTAACTTTCTACTGCCTAGTACTAATAAAGGTTTACATACAAAGATGATGTAATATCAGTCAACAACCAAAAAATGCAAAGTCAGTCAATATTTCCCTTGTCAATTTTTTGTTGTCATAAGCAACCTACATAAGATAAAATAAAATGTATACATTGGCCTTTAAGAATAATATGAAACAATAATAATGACACAAAAGTAAAAATAATGATGAAACTATAACAAGTTGTTGAATTTATCTATCTAATTGACAAAATATTAATAAACATCAAGTAAATATTTCCTTGAGGAAGTGCTAAGCATAATTGATGAGTCTTTGCCACATTTTCTTTAAGTTGCCAGCTACTTTTTTAACTTATCATAATATCAATTGTAATTGGATGTGTTATTTTTAAAATATTCATGTATTTATAGGTTAGCCGATTATTTTCCTATGATGTGTTAGAAAAGGAATTCATATGCAAAATTGCTCTTGTGTAATATTTTTCAATTTGCCTAAGACACTATGCTATTATGTTTTTTTTTCCATCCTTGTATATGAACTTAGTCTTGTGTCCTTATTTTGTACATATTTTATAACATATGTGCTAGATATTATGGCTAAGTTATTAATTTTTTTTGTTATTTTGTTTTTTATTGGAATTATTTATTTATTTATTTATCAAGGAAGGCTAAGAATAGTATAAATGCTTACATATATATAAGGGGAATGTGAAACAAAGGGATCGACGATTTGATTTCATCAGGAGCGACCGGTTAGTAATCACTCTTTGCCTTGAAAAATCAAAGATTTCTAATTGTTGGAAGTGGTTACATTGTTAATTAATTTTTTTTAATATGGATTACCAAACCCCCAGTGAATTTCATGGTAGCGATTTTGAGTTATTGAAATTGGTTTCTTCAAGCTCTATTTGAATGGAAAGAGATTAGTGTTGATTGTCCCTACTGTATGTGCATGGGTCAACAAGTAATAAAGTGATGAGTTAAGTATCATTCCCACGAGGATTGATACTAAGCCCCTATTAGTCTTAATTGTAGTTGTTTAAAACTTGCAAATGTAATTTAAACAAAATAAATAGCAAACTAATTAATCAACAAGCAAGAAATATAAATCAAACTATGGCTAACCAAATTAATGGGAGATTAAGCACCACATTGTCGTTAAGTTAAATGATAGAATAAATCAACTCCACCTCAGGTTTTTAAAAGATCATTGAGTACTCTTTCTCAAGTAATATTCAACTCAACATGCATGAATCAATTGAAACTCAAAGTCATAGCTTAACTATCATCATCACTATAAAAATAAACCAACATCAAGCATACAAGCCATTAGGCAAAAACCATAAGAGAATCAGATAAGATTAAGCTTTCTCAAGTCATTTAACTAATCTAACTTGTGTTTGTGGGTCTATTAAATCCACCATTTCTCAATGTATAGATCTAAACTAGAGTTATATCTAGCCGAAACATAACATTCAACAAGTATAACAAACACAATATGTATAAAAGAGAAAATAACATCTATCAAATTAATTTAAATTAAATGGGTCTCAAAATCCCAACAACAAAATAAACTTAGCCAAACATTGCTGTATAATTCATCATTCAATATTTAAATACAACCCAAGAGATCAAAAATAGAAAGAGAGTTAGAGATTGTTATCAAGATGCTTTGGGTCTTTCAATGGAGTCTCCTTTTTTAGCTTCTTTTTCTCCTCTTTCTACTTCTTCTTTCTCTTGAATGTAATAGTGATGATATGGCAACCGTCATTAAAATGTGTATTTAACGATAAAGTTTTTCATTACTATAATATCATGGCTCAAACATTAAAGAGATATTTAGTAATGAAATGTCCCCTCGTTATTTCAATTTTTCCTCTCAATAAATGACACTTTAACAATTAATTTTTCTATAATATTAATACAATTTGCCCGTCACTAAAAATACTTTATTGACCAGATCTCTATTACTATATCAATTTTTTCCCCTCACTAAAAGTCACTTTATCAATTGAAATTCCTCTCATTATATTAAAAATTGGCCATTATATTACATATTAATATCCATAACATTTTAAGTTAAAAAAAAAACACAAAGTAGATAATTGTAATACATTCCATCAACCGAAATACTCCTGATTACAAGAGTTATGCCTATTTAAGAATTCATAAAAGGTATATGAGTTCTATAGATGCATGGATGACTGAAATATGAAATATTGTCAGAGTTTCTTTTCTAACTTTCTACTTCCTAGTATTAACAAAGTTTTACATATAAAGATGATATAATATCAGTCAACAACCAAAAAAAAAATGCTAAGTTAGTCAATATTTCCCTTGTCAATTGTTTTTGTCACAAGTACAAAAAATAAAACAAAATGTATATATTAGCCTTTAAGATTAATATAAAACTATAACAATGACACAAAAGTTAAAATAATAATGAAACTATGACAAGTTATTGAATTTATCTATCTAATTGAAAAAATATTAATAAAAATCATGTAAATATTTCCTTGAGGAAGTGCTATGCATAATTTGTGAGTCTTTGCCACATTTTCTTTAAGATGCCAGTTATCCTTGACTTATCATAATATCAATTGTAATTGGAAGTGTTATTTTTAAAATGCACCTGTATTTACAAGTTAGCCTATTATTTTCCACTAATGTGTTAGAAAGGGAATTCATGTGCCAAATTGCTATTGTGTAATATGTTTCAATTTGCCGAAGACATTATGCTATTATGTTTTTTCCATCATTATTATTGCATTCAAAACCCGCAAGCGCGCGGATCGTGAATTGTAGTATAAAGAGTTATCATTCCCGTGAGGATTGTATATTGATTACCAATATTTTTACTTATGATCTAAGCTAGCAAACTGAATAAAAGTGAAGTAATAATTAAATAAGTTCAGCAATCTAAATTATGATTAAAATCAAATGATTAAAGCTTAGAGTCTAGGCCTAGTTTCACTATTCCAATCCGATCATGAACACAAATTAATAGAAAAACATTGATTTCAGTTAAGGACAATAGTTATAAATTACCTAAAGACTCTCTCAAGTTCAATTAAGCATGTAAAGATTAAACTTTAACCTACCCTCGTAGTTAAGAAGTTAATCAAAACTCATTAAGTTTCTTAACAATTGATTTACCACTGTAGACCCCTGTCTACAGTCATGGTTCCCCGAAGAGCTCGCCTACTCTCGTGGTCAAGTGATCTAAGTCCTATGAGTTTTAAGCTAGTGAATTCCCCTAACTCTCGTTGCCAAAAACACCCAAAAACACCCATAAACATGCAAACAAGTCGGCTAATAATGAAAGCATACATTAAATACAACTCATAGAATTAATTGAAAATCAAAATAAATAATAAAATCTTGTGTTTAATTCACGTCATGGAATAACTACTCCTATTCCCAAACCCTAAAAGAAAACTAGCTATGCATGGTTATGGCAAAGCACATAAACATGTCCAAAAGAAATAGAAAGATGAAGAAGAAAATAAATAAAAACTCTTTTAATCTTTAGGCTCCTTCAATCTTCGGTTGGCTCTTGTTTGTGGCTTTAAGAATGCGGAATGAATCCCCTTTCCATCTCTTTTAATCCTTTATATATAGTCACAATTTTTCCTTGCTTGAATTTGAATAAATTTAGGTCTTCAAAAGTCAAATCCTAATCAAATTAGGATAGTTTTCCCATACTATGCAATTAGGATTAATTTCATGAAAAATTTAACCCCTTAATATGAATAAATTAGCTCTTCAAGTCTTCATTAAATTTGTATCATTTTCTCTTAGCTTCTCGAAACACTTTGAATCACCTAAATCCGAGTTTTGTACGAAAAATTATGCCCACAACACTCAGACATGCTCCAATCCAAAATCATGTAGGAGGTGCATAACGGCTGTGCAATAACATGTAATGGCCGTTACACTCTTTCTTCTGAAAATCCTTCAATCCAGACACTCCATAATAGCCATGCATTAATAGATAATGGCCGCTACACTCTCCTGGACATTTTTCTTTGCTAAATTAAGCTTTGAGTCATGCCATATTGCATTCTATTCGAACTCCAAGCTTCCAAACCTCAAAAGACATGGAAAAACACATTAAAATGCATCTAAAATCCACATAGAACTTATTCTAATACTAATTCAAAACTTTAATTAACCTTAATTCTATATGCATTATGCAAACCTAAGTAAATTACTATGAAATATGGCCTAATTTACTTGTAATGCAACATATTAACTTATAATCCTAAATTAACATATTTTAACTATAATTTATTAAATGATCACACTATATAAAGTAAAAACTAATGAAATATTAACTATATTTATGCATAAAATATGAAGTTATCAACTCCCCCACACTTAGACTTTTGCTTGTCCTCAAGCAAACACATGAGAACACCTATCATCACAACGAATTTAGCACATTGACAAACTTTAACTTGTGGGCATAATGTTATGGATAATTAGAAGTGTTTTTTCTTTAAATGTACCTATATTTATAGATTAGCCTATTATTTTCCACTAATGTGTTAGAAAGGGAATTCATATGCCAAATTGCTCTTGTGTAACATGTTTCAATATGCCTAAGAAATTATGCTATTATGTTTTTTCCATCATTATATATGAAATTAGTCTCATGTCCTTATTTTGTACATATTTCATAACATATAAGCTAGATATTACGACTAAGTTATTAAATTTTTTTGTTCATTTGCTTTTTGTCAGATTTATTTATTTATCAAAGAAGGCCAAGAATAGTATAAATGCTTATGTATATATAAGGGAAATATGAAACAAAGGGATCGCCTATTTGCTTTCATCATGAGTGATTAGTTAGTAATCACTCTTTGCCTTGAAAAATCAAAGATTTCTAATTGTTGGAAGTGGTTACATTAATGTTAATTAATTTTTTTAATATGTATTGCCAAACCACCAATGAATTACATGGCAGAGATTTTGGGTTATTGAAATTGGGTACTTCAAGCTCTAATTGAATAGAAAGAGATTAGTGGAGGATGGTGATGATGAATTAGTTCAATGTCCATAAATTTATGTTTTTATTTTTTTAAGTAGCTTTGCTAAGAGGTTTCATTTTTCATGAAAACATACTTTTCTTTTCTATTTTTAAAAAAAGAGAAAGTTAGATCTTGAAGTGAAAATATTAGGTTTATAACTGATCAATTGTAGTGATTTGAGGGGATGAATGCTGGTAAGGGCATTTGGTTCATTCTTTTCAGACATAAAAATATATTAAAAATAAATAAATAAAATTAAAAAAATAAATGTTGCGCGGATTTACGACTAGTTGCATATTTAATTTCTTGTTATTGAAAATGCTTATTATCTACAAAAGAAAATGTTAGTGCCAAATTGTATATAGTTTTAGGACTCATTTTAGCATCCATTCATTCATTTTACAATTCAAGAAAATTGATCTATAACAAGAGGAAATCCCGTCGCTAAATGTATGAAAACTATCATTAAAACTTTTTAATGACAGTAAAATACTCATCACGGCTCGCTGTAATCGCCTCTCCTGTCAAAGATAATTAATGACAAAAAATGGTTCCTATCATTAAATGTCATAGTGATGATATGGTAATCGTCATTAAATATATATTTTAAGGATAAAGTTTCCCATCACTCTAGTATCATGGCTCCGACATTAAAGAGATATTTAGTGATGAAATGTCCCCTCATCATTTTAATTTCTCCTCTCAATAAATGACACTTTAAGATTTCCATGAGGATTTTAGAGAGTATCTCCAGAGAGAAACCAATGGCGGTCAGCCAGGCGGCGCCATCATGGATTATCCAGGTCATTTTGAATTGTTCACTCCAACGAATCCGATTTCAATGCAGATTTATACAGCAACTGTGCAAGCCCTCAATCAGTAATTGACATGTTTGCGTGCAAAGAATTATTCAATAACCAATAAGGGTGGCTCATCGTGATTAAAATTAATCAACAACTTTATGAGAAATGATTGAGGGTATGTCAACACGCTCTCATCGCTAAAATTATTGTGTCAAAAGGAAATACGCCATGGAAAATCTTTGATTTGAAGTAGAAACTCCCTTCTATTTGGAAGCTTTCTTCTAACTAGAAATTTATCTCCTTGGGATGCGATTTTTACATTGTTCTTTTATCTTCCAGTGATGAAAAAAATTTAGTCTAGAGTAGAGGTTCCATTGCACTCAAACTAGGGATCCTTAGATTGCAACATCGGAGCCCTGACTTCGACCCAGATGAGCAATAATCTACCAATTCACAAATATTGGTTAGATTTTACAAGTTATGATGGGAATATTGGCATCCTTAGATTTTAGCATCCATTGCCCGATGGATCGGTGAACCTTTAAAGATTGATTATGCAACTCTTTATGGCGAATTTGGGCATTACGTTAGGGTGTTAATTGAAATTGATTTATCAAATAAATTGCCAAAAAATCTTTTAGTGGAAAGAATTAGAAGAAGTTTCTTCATTGATATGGTATATGAAAATTTAGCTTTATTTTGCAATTCTTGTTCTAACATTGGTCATGCCTTACAGGATTGTTATCTTGGTAAAAAGCGAATGCCTAATGCTTCGTTGCACAAGTCTACTGATTCGAGGGTTGAGTCATGTTTGCCAAAAAAGGATGATCATCCTTTATGGAAGCTAAAACAGACCGTTCTAGTTTCTAACTCTTTTGAACTGCTACATCATGATCTGCCATCTACTACAATTTCTAAGGAGATTATGGTTCCTGTAACTACAACAGCCCACACTCATATTGATGATCTAGCTGATTTGATAGCGCAATAGAAGGACCAAACTTGTGCTCATAGTATGCAAAATTATTCTATTTTCCAGTTCCCATCTGATGCTTTCCAGGTTGATTATTGATAGGAGGTTTCAGTGCAAACTGTTGATGACGTTGATGTTGTTTTTGATGATTAGTAGAGGATAATAGATGCTGCAAATGGTGGTAATAGATGCTGCAGATGGTCACAATAGTATAGGTTTCACAGATACTGCTCATGAGCATTTTTCTTGGGCAAATCAAAAGGAAAATGATGCTCCTAATGAGAATGATGATCCGAATGATGATATTAGTCATCAACAGATAGATGCGACCCACCCTCATGATCCTATTTCTTGGGCAGACCAAGTGGAGCTTCATGATGGCAATTGGGCTATTGTTTCAAATCATAAAAAGAAAGTTTTAAAGAAATCATAGGACCCTCAACATATGTCTCTTGCTAAAAGAGCATCCAAAAAACCACAAAGACTTAATTTATGAAGATTTTTTGTTGGAATTACCAGGGAATTGGAAACTCTAATACCCAAATAATTCAATTTTGTAAGCAGCATAAACCTATTTTGGTTTGCATTGTGGAGCCCATGTTCTCTTACAAGGCTCAGTGTTATGGCATCATCTTTCCTTTGATAGGATTATGTGCCATCTTTTTTGTAATTCTGCTATTTTTGATGTTTATAACAGAAAAGTCAATTTTCAATTTCTGTTCTCTTTTGTTGGAGGCTTCTACCTTTTTTTACTTTTCTCGATCTCTGTATAACTTTTTCTCTTTAATTTTAATATATCTTGGACTTCAGAATGATTTCTGAACTCCAACCATTTACTTAAAATGACACTTTAACAATGAATTTTTTTGTAATAACAATACAATTCTCTCTTACTATATCAATTTTCCCCTCACTAAAAGCCACTTTATCAGCTTAAATTCCTCTCATTATATTAAAAATTGGCCATTATATTATAGATTAATATCCATAACATATTTATTTAAAAAAACACAAATTAGATAATTGTAATACATTCCATCAACCGAAATACTC
>CATIWM010432497.1:0-15000 GCA_949671775.1 Mallotus repandus
TGGGAATTGAAAGAACAACTTTTGAGGTCATATCTAAGCCACCTGCAGCGGCTTGCCCTATCTTTCCAAAACTACAAATTCATCCATCTCCCTAGAAACCATAACCAAATGGCAGATGCACTCACCTCACTACCATCAGTATGGGAAGGACCGACCAAAATGCCCATGAAGCCTCTAATCCTACTCAAATCAGAGTAGCCTAGCCACAAATGCCTCAGAATAGTAGAAACAAAAACAGACAATAAACCTTTGTTCTATGATATACATCAATACCTCACAAAGAGAATTTACCTTGAGAAGGCAGTCGAAAAAGACAAGGTAATCATCCGGTAACTGGCATCGAAATTCACATCACACTAGGGTGTATTATACAGAAGAAATTTAGACGGGATACAAATCAGATGTCTAGATGAGATAGAAGCTGCTAGAGCAATGGAAGAAGTACACGAGGGTGTTCGTGGTCCGTACATGAATGGCGCCATTCTAGCTAAAAAGTTAATAAGACAAGGGTTCTTTTGGATGACACTAATAGAGGATTGCATCAAATTCGTAGGAAGGTGCCACAAGTGCCAAATTCATGGGGACATCAGCCATCTTTCCCCAACAGAGCTATACTCTATCTCCTCTCTGCGGCCCTTCTCAGCATGGGGGTTAGACATAATCGGAGAAAGCAACCCAATAGCCTTGAACGAACACAGGTTTATCCTAGTAGCAATCGACTACTTCACAAAATGGGTCAAAGCATAATCGTACGCAAAAATGGGGGCAAAATAAGTGGCAAAGTTCATTAGAAAGAACCTATTATGTCCATATGGGATTCCCATCACATAGTTTCAGATAATGGTGTTCAGTTCTAAGGGGAAGTAAGGGAATTACTAAGGAGTTATAAGGTGGAACATCACAAATCCTCACCTTACCGACCATAAGTAAACAGAACAATTGAAGCTCCAAATAAAAACATCAAAAAGATCTTGTCAAAGATGACTCAAACTTACCACGATTGGGAAGATAGACAACCATACACATTATGGGGATACAGAACAACAGTCAGAACTTCTACAGGAGCCACTCCTTTCTCACTAGTATACGAATTCGAAGTAGTACTCCTAGAGGAAATGGAAATCATATCACTACGAATAGCAATTGAATCCAAACTGCCCGAAGCATAATGGGCTCAGCAAAGGCACGATAGCCTTACTACTCTAGATAGTCAGAAACTCAAAGCATTGTATCACATGCAGCTATATCAAGCTCGACTAGCTAGAGCCTTTAATAAGAAAGTCAGACACAAGAGTGTGAAAGCAGGAGACTGGGTGCTCAAGCGAGCCAAACAAAATGTCTCAGACCCTAGAGGGAAGTTCAGGCCGAACTGGGAAGGCCTATATCTAGTCAAAACCGTCCTATCAAGAGGAGCTATCAAGCTGATGGATTATAAAGGAAATGAGTTCTCTAAGCCTACCAACACAAACCACTTGAAGAAGTATTATGTCTAGAGCAAATACAAAAAAAAAAGACCCCGTTGAGTTGAAAACCAAAACAAGGCAGCTCAAGCAAAAATTTAGGGAAACCAAGAGAAAATACTTAGTTAGAAAATCTGAAGAGGCTGACTAAGAAAATGGGAAAAAACTAGGTAAAAGAGGGAAAAAGTAAAAAACCAGATAGGCACGAAGAGCTCTAAAAAGAGACGCCCTATGCAAAAAAAGGGAAAAATAAAATAAAGAGGTAGAAGAAGTAGAATAATCAGATAAAATAGTCACAGATACATAAACTAATGTCACAATCAGGAACATACAAGTCAGTCGATCTAGAGTACAACAACAGCAACCATCAGTACATAATACAACATATGGGACAGATGCCCCGAATACAACACCCTGAGTCCATAACCTCAAAAAAAATAATACAACACTGAAAAACCATAGCCAAAAGCATATACCTAGCCTCCTAAAAGCAAATACATCGGCTCTAGGTGCTATCAAAAGCAAGAGATGAATCCAATCAAGCATCCCCGTCATCCGAGCTGAGCTCCGCATCCTCTGCATCCATCTCAAAAGCCACCAGTCGTACATGCAGCTGATCGATATGCTCATGATAAGACACTTGCTCCCTCTCCCACTCGCGACTAGCATGAATATACTCACTCTGCATTAGACAAACATCATAAATAACATTCCATACATTCATAAAAACACATACATTTGCATAAAATAGGTACAAATCAATAAAGAAGAAAGCAGTACGATCTGTGCACTAGTAAACTCCATGAAATACTCCTGAGCGCTAAGTGTAGCAGTATACCAAGACTGAGCAGTAGTACAAAGGCACCTGCAAAGCAAAAGAAATCGGATAACGAGCAAAACAAAGAAAGAGGAAGAAAGTCAAGAAACTAACAAGAGTGGCATCTGCAGGCACTACATCTGATAGTAGTGCACCCGCTTTGGGCAAAGATGAAACAATCCAAGAGTAAGAGACCACACTCACATCCAGCACGAACAAGTAGCTACAAACATGCGAGCGTCCTCTACAAGTCACATCCAGACCAGAATACATATGGGCAAAAGTAGTTGTGCCTCAACTGTACTTCAGTGGATCCCTCAAGTTCTTTAGGACAAGTAATAACTGCAGGAAGCCAGTGCTAAAGGCGTTCAGGAAGATAACGACACTCGGAAGGTAGAATAAGAAACACCTAGCCAACTGCTCAGAGTTAACATGACCCGCATCGTGCTCTGACCTCACCTTCTCTATAAGCTGCGTATACCGGATCAAAGTGGAGCAGTCAGACTTCACAGAAGTAGTAACACTGAACAAATCCTTTAGCCATCTGTTCCTCGCAACGACATAACTACATGCTTCACTGATGAAAGGGACAGGCTCCCGGAAAAAAATCAGCCATGTAATGGCTACAAAATCAAGTGGAGTGATAGTCATCTCCCCAAAAGGCAAATGGAACGTGTGAGTAGTATCCATCCATCGTTCAATGAAAACGCACATCACAGCTTGACTCGATGCATAAGATCCATAAGTAAGAGCAGAAATAATACCATTAAAGCCCTTCCCAGCAACCATCTACTTCACACACAGAGGAAGACCCTAATAATACGAGCTAACCTTATTGAAGCTACCAGGCAGCTGAATGACAGGCCCAGAGGACTACAACCAACAAGTAAAACAGTTACAACATTTCATCAGATACTAAAACATCTCTTTTTACATCTTTGTAGGAAAACTATAGCAAGTGCTACATGAACAACAAGTGCTACAATCAGACAGCTAGAGTTATATAAACAACAAGTACTAACATAGAACAAGCAAGAGCTAGACTACAACAAGAGTTGCACTACAACTAGAGCTGCATGAATAGCAAGTGTTGTAATCAGACAGCTAGAACTACATAAACATTAAGTGCTAATAGTAAAATTAGATAGCAAGAGTTATGCTACAGCGAGAGCTAAAACTACAACAAGTGCTACAATCAGACAGCTAGAGCTAAATTACAGCAAGAGCTATACTACAACAAGAGCTACACTACATCAAGAGTTATACTACAGCTAGAACTACATAACAGCAAGTGCTACAATCAGATAGCTAGAGTTAAATTATAGCTAGAGCTAAATTATAGCAAGAGCTACACTACAGCAAGAGCTAAAACTACAGCAACTGCTAACATCGAACAACAAAAGCTACATTACAGCAAGAGCTAAACAATAACTAGAGCTAGACTACAATAAGAGCTAAAATACATGTCAGCTAGAGCTATACAAAGAGCAAATACTTAAATCAAATAGAAAGAGCTAAAACTAGAGAAACACATACAACAAGTGCTAAGGCAAACAACTAGAGCTATAACAAAGCAAGAGCTAATTGAGCAAACTAACCAATCGACAATGAATAGTCCAAGCATGAGTCTCCAGGCTATAAATAATGAGAATAGGATCTCCCCGAGATAGTCGAGGTGGACAAGAAGAGGCTCCACCACCAGTCCCAGCATCCTCTGTAACTCTAGTAGTAGAGGTCCCTGCACCAGTCTGCCCGAGAACTGCCTCATCCTCTAGAACAAACTTGTCAAAAGAAAAAGAAGCAGTATTCATACTGCCAAAGTCACCAAGATCCTTAGGAAGAAGAGGGAAGTCCATAATTTCTGCACTCCGTAAAGTAACAGAACAATAACAAAAGAAAAGCACTCCAAAAAACTCAAAAAAGGCTTAAAGAATGTCGAAGAACAGGTAAAAATCACCCTGAATTTGAAAATGAGTTCATTTTATAGACGTCGGGCATGCCTCGGAGTGCGTGACCACACGCCTAGCGCGTTATCACGCTCATTAGGTACGTGATCATGTGCTCTTCCAAGCCTCACACACTCTGAGACTCAAACACACACATACTGAGACCCTCGTACACATACTCCTAGGGTCTTGAACTTGCATTTACCAAAAAGAAGCACAAAAAACATGCACGAATCACATAAACACGAGAATTGTATGTTTTAGGACACTATATTTGACATCACTGTCTCAGAAAGTCATTCAAAAAAAGAAAATGAAAGCACACATAACACAAGCAAGTTGCATATACAATTATCACAATTGACACGTCTTGAAATCACGCTCGAAACATGACAAATGATGACATCAACACTACATTGTTACTGCATCATCACTGCTCAGTAGCATTCTTTTGCTGAGAAGTGTTTTCATTGCTTAGAAGCATTTTCGTTGCTTAAAAGCATTTTTCATTTGCTTAATAGCATCTTATCTGCTTAGTAGCATTTCACTGCTGTAGACGGCAGAATTTGGCGCACGCCCAAGTTTATTGCAACTCAGGGCTTTAGGAAACACACTACTATATCACAAAGATATATCGTGGAGATGAGGAGTCGCCACCCAGGGTAATAATTGGGACAAATCGAAGGTGGTAGTACCTTGATTCTCTAATACAAGCTAGCACCACAACTAGGAGTTCTGGATATGGAATACCAACTTCTTTTAGTCTTGTGTTCATTTAGAATTATCTTATTAATTACTATCTTATTCTCTAATTACATGCAATTTCATTAAACCCTAATTGAACATCCATCTAACCCTAAGGCCGAATCCATGAAAAAGTACATAAAAAATGCATTCAAGGCGTAACGTCCCTAAATCCAAACTACACTTAATTTTAATTTTAAGTTAGCTAAATCTACATATTTTATTTAAAAGTGAAATGGAACTAAAGGTGGGCCTATATTTTAATGATTAGTGAGCCTAAATCTATTTATTTTAATTCTAAAGAAAATGAGTCTAAGTCTATTAAATTTTAAAAGAAAAAAAAATGAATTAATGAGCTTAATTCTAATCAATTTTAATTAAATAAAATGATCCTAAGTGTATAAATTATGAATAAGGCTTTATTAATGGGCTGAGCTAAGTATAAGTTATTTTTATTTAACTAAAAATGGGCCTAAAATCTAAATTAAACTAATGGACCTAAATTAATTTTAAAGTTAATTAAACATAAATTTAATTCTAAAGGCCTAATTTATTAGTGAGTAGACCTACACATGGGCTTGGCGCCCAAAACGAATAAAAATAACAAACAAGCCCAAATAATATAAATAATAAATAATAAATAAAAAACAAACATTATGTGATATTTCTAACTCTAATTTAATTACATGCAACCTTAATTAACTAAGGCCACCATTGATTTTAATTAGGATTTTACCAAATTGACCTAATTTACTAATTGAGTTTTTAAAGTGCAGAAAATTAAAATTCCACTATACTCCCGCTAATGGGGCTATTACAATGATCTACTGAAATTAAAAATAAAATAAAAATTAATTACAATCAAAAAATACAAAATATAAATAGCATGAAATAATAAAAACATAGAATAAAAAATAAAAAAATCTACGCGTACTATAGTGTTTTATTCCTGGCATTCCATAGATCTTCCTGGATTTAGTCAGTTCAATCACATCTTCATGGCACAGAATGTTTCCACCATCATCATTAAAGAAACAAAACAAAAAATTAAGAAAATGATTAGAATGAAATAAGGAATAAAGAAAAATAATAAAAGAAATCAAACGGAAAAAAATAAAATAAAAAAGAAAGGGATGAAATGTAGAGATGCAGTATTGATTTTCTCCTCAGAGGCTTTATTTAATTCACCGTTTGAATAGATCTCCAATAGTTAATTTTTTTTTCCAAAAGACGTCAAAGAGATTTTTTGCTTTCTGTGTACGCAAGTGTGTGTGTTGCGCGTTTTTTCAAAAAGGTTTTTTTTTTCTTTCTCCTCCCCCTACAGGAGAGTTAAGTTAGGTTTATATAGAAAAAAAACCTAACTCAAATACGTATATCCTGTAAGTTACAGGAGATAAAATTTTGGTTTAATTTGGACTTTTATTTCTAAAAAAAATTCAGATAAATCCTAGAAAAAGAATTTATCACATCATTCTACCAATCAAAAATTAAAAAATAATTTTTTATATAAAATTTATCACATCATTCCACCAATCAAAAATTAAAAAAATAAATTTTTTATTTACTGAAAAAATAAAAATAAAATAAAAAACTCGGAAGGATGCAATTGGAAGAATATAATCCTGATCGGAAATACATAATTCCGGAAATTTGTACTGCCAAGAGCCAAAGAAAAGCATACACATAGTGAAACACTGTCGAATTGAAGGCTTAGGAGCCCCAATACAAATACTTTTAGCCAACCTTCTACATTTTTTGTAGGATTTTTAGATAGCTTTTAAACCAAACCCACCTCATCTTTGTCAAAGCACGATTTTAAGGTATATGAATTTGCATTACACACATCATTTTCAACCTCTCGACGAGGAAAGCTTGAAAATCTCGCGAAGCTAAAGATTCAAAAACACCAAACAAGGTTAGTCGAATCTGAGGACCAAACAATCATTTTTTCACGTTTATTTACTATCTTGCATTTTACTTTATCGCCGTCAGCAATTGAGAAATTGTTATGATTGTGTGATGAGACTGGCAATTTGCATGCTGATTGAATAATCTCTGCTTTATTTTACTCATAATAAATCATCAGTTTGCATCAATATGCATTCAATAAACACGAAAGCTCCTCATCTAAGCTAGAGCTTTGATATCACGGTCCAATGATGCGATCATCATCATTTACTATTCATCTCATCATTTAGAAATGCTTTATAATAATTTGTGCTAGAGCATAAACTATGTGCATCTGTTTAATCATTCATCAATCATCTTTATTATGCTTACATGCTGTCCGAGTGGATGAATAGATAGGATTGCACATAGTTGTGTTAACCTCTGTCTTGCAGACATTTACTAGATTTACATTTCCGTAATCTTCTTTGCCTTTTACAAATGTATTTACTAGGAAGGCCTTGTAAATAATTATGCCGAATTTCTTGTACTTTCTGTTATTACGAACGTGCTTGTGTGAATGCATATATATCAACTGTCATTACCGTAACTAAGGTGCTGCGGTAGACATATATTGAGTATTAAAATGAAAAATAGTCAAAAAGTAGATGAGATCTCCCGAGCTCAGAATCTCTGATGGGGACGATACTCGTTGAGTGACCTGATGCCGCCCCTTTCATCTTTTCTTGGTTTTCAAAAAACCAGGTTGCGACTCCAAACACAAAGAATCTCGTATCCCCCCAAGACTAATCATTTGTCCCTATCTCGTAAACGAAACAGATGTTCCATTAGACAAAGTTGCTATGTCCCTTGAAATTGGAAAAATATCCCAACCGCGGACAAAGGTCACTCACAATACCTATAATGGGAGAAGTATTTAATTCTCTACCTATTAAAATATGGTAAGAGATAAATAAGTATTATGGTTGAAGTTTTTAATAACCACTAATAAAAGTGTAGTAATATTTTCTACATTAAAAAGAGTAAAGAAATAAAAGACAAATCACCTCTCCATCACTCAAATAAAGTGTGGCTAAATTTGTCCCCACACAACATTTAACGACTTTAGCAACTTTTTTTTCATCTGTAGAGAAATAATTTAACCACACTTTTAAATATAGTTTTATTTAAATTTGAATGTGGGAATAGACTAACTTTCTTGTAGTGTATTGATATATTTTCAACTTCTTTTGTTACAGGTTTTCTGCTATATAATGCAGAATTATTATGTATTTTGACAATGGCCATCATATTAATCCATCTCCTTTTTTTTATACACCTTTTAATAAAGTTCTTGTCACATTTTAAAAAGGTAATGTGATGTAATGTTACATCCATCTTCCTCCATAGTGAACTAAAGCGAAAGAAGAATCTTCAATACTCACCATTAAATTAAAGTGTGATATATTAAAGATCATTTGCTACATAAAAGTTCATCATTTTCTTTTTCTAAATTATCCACATATAAAATCTATTAAATTTTGACTAATATAATTTTTTTTAAAACTTTTATTATAGTATAAATATTTGTATCTATATAAATAAAATTAGAACTCTTGGATTAATTTTTATTTAATTATAATTATTAATTATTTTTGTGTATCAATAACAGTAAAATGTATCAATGACTATAATTAAATAAGTATTAATTTAACAGTTTTAATTTCATTTGTACAAATACGTATTTTTTAATTCTCTTAATAACAGAAGTCTTTTTTTTTTTATCCAAAGGCTTTTGTATTAAGTTAATATTTGAATCTTAGTTGTCACAAGCTCATACACTGTATGTTGGCACAAAGAAGCCAGTCCTCTTTGCTTTATACACTTTATTTTGATGTCTCAGTTCACCAATTATTGTTGGAGTTTGGGTCCGAGATATCTACTAGAAGTAGATTCCTTCAAGCCTGCTTATAATTAAGAACATTTTATAGCAATTTTCCAATTTATATGTACACTGTCGAATTCCATGGATACCTGCAGCTGCACACACTTGGATCTAGAATCGCCTAAACATGGTTAATTCAGGGCAATCATCATCTTATTGTTTCTATTTACATTTCCTCTAAAAACATCCACAAAAAACACTAGCTTCAGTTTCGCCCATTTCAGTTCTAATATGCCAGGGATAAACTTCCAGGGAGACGCAAATATTGTAAACCAAACCATTAAGCTCACCGAAACAAGGGATGAATTAACTTCTGATGGCAGTGTCGCCCGGGCTATATATTTCAAACCCATCCACCTTTGGGATAAGGCCTCCGGTCATCTTGTAGATTTCAGCACTCATTTCTTCTTTGTTATCAACTCTGAAGGCAATGACACCAAAGGAAACGGCATGACATTTTTTCTCACACCGAATATCTCTCAACTTCCGCTTTCACGAAGTGGTCCATATCTTGGTCTTTCAAGCGATCATGCTCCTAACACTGAGTGGCTTGGATTTGTTGCGGTGGAATTTGACACAGTATTTAGTAATCTTATCATTGACCATTAGATCGTGATGAGCACATACGTATTGATATTGACTCAATGGATTCTTCTGAATATACGGATTGGTCCTTGAATATTGAGCAACTCATCTTTGTTATTAGTTAGTATATGTGTAATTAATTGTACAGCTGTCATTTCTTCTCACTTACTCTTTTGTAATATATATATATATATATATATGCTCTCTTATGAGTAGTAATGAGATTTGAGGCTGTTATTACTTTCCTAAACTTTCTTCTTTTCTCTCTTAGCTCAATCTTTATGGTATCAGAGCTCAAACCCTTTGATCATCTGAAAACCTAATTTTTTTATGGCTTCTCCTTCTGCTTCTTCTCCTTCCTCTATTCACACTCCGGTGCCATCTCCGGCACAAGCTATGGCTAATTCCATTGCTTCTCTTCAAGCTTTTCAGATAAATTTGCATCCTCTTACTCTTCGTCTTGATCATGGTAATTACTCTTATTGGAAGACTCTTATTCTTTGTACTACTATAGCATATTGTCTGGATGGATTTCTTCTTGGTACAGCTGCCTCACCACCATGATTTTTTTCTTGTTCTTTGATTCCTAATCCTTATTACATTCTTTGGATGTGTTATGATCAATTTCTTATGAGTTGGCTTTTATCTTCCATTTCTGAGTCCATGTCAGGACTTGTTAATCGTTATGCTAAAGCTATTAATGTATGGCTTACTCTTGAGCACGGTTTTTAGACTACAAGAAGAGCTAGGATTTTGCAATTGATGTCATTATTACAAGGCACTAAGAAAGGATCTTTTTCCATTGAAGATTATATTCTTAAGATGCGTGCTATTGTAGATAATTTGTCTTATGTTGGACAATTAATCACTGATAAGGATCTAATTTTGTACATTCTTAGTGGTCTTGGTCCTAAATATGAGTCAATTGTTGTCAATCTAACATCTTGTGTTGAAAACCTAAATTTGCAAGAAGTGCAATTCTCTCTTCAAACATAAGAGTTGCGTCTTGAACAACATCAACAAGCTCTCTCTGTTGATTTCTCTATTTCTCCAAGTGCTAGTGTTGTTTACAGAAGGGAAGGTTCTTTTCGTCATGGCAATTAACAATCTAACAAAGGAGGATATCTTAATCGTGGTGGTCATTTTACTAGAGGTGGTCGTTCTGGCCGAGATCTCATTTGTCAATTATGTGGCAAGCTTAGACATGTCGTTGCAAAATGCTTTAAGTGTTTTGATGTTAATTTTCACGGTGTTGTGTACTCTGCTCCTCAACCTAATGTTGCAAAATCTTCATCTTCAACCCACTCTCAATCACCTCCAGTACTTCTCCCTACTCCAACACAGGATGATGATTGGTATCTTGATAGTGGAGCTACTAACCATGTCACTGCTGAGTTTGGTAATCTCTCCCTTCAATCTGTTAGCTATAAAGGAAAGGATAAGCTTGTAGTAGGTAATGGCTCTAAACTTATAATTTTACATATTGGTAATGCAGTATATGCTTTTCATTCTCCTAAACATCCTTTATTTCTTAACCATATCTTGCACGTTCCAAATATCACTAAAAATCTTGTCAGCATTTCTCAATTCACCAAAGACAATAAAGTTCTAATTGAATTCTATGTTGATAAATGCTTAGTTAAGGACAAGACTACTCTGAGAGTACTGCTGGAGGGGGTGCTTAAAGAAGGCTTGTATCGGCTACATCTTTCCAAGTTTAATTCTTCTTGTAACTCACAGACTTTAGCATCTCTATGTCATACTTTTCCTCATATTTTTACTGTGTCTACCACTAGTAGTGGTTCATATTGTGATTTTGTTTCTTCTTGTAATCCTGTTGTTTCTTTTGTTTCTACTCCTAAGTCTAGTAATGTTACTACTATGACTGAGTCACATGTATCTCCTACAACTAATGTTGTTGCTACTGTATCTTCTTGTAATTCTGCTATAAATAAAAATCAGAGCAATGCTATTTTGTGGCATCACCAATTGGGCCATCCCTCATCTTCTGTTTTACATTCTATTCTTAAGAGTATTCAAATACCGTTTAAATCATCCAACTTAGATTTTTAATTGCATGTCAATTAGGCAAGTTACATCAGTTTCATTTTCCTTTGTCCACTCCTAAAACTACACAACCTTTTAAACTTGTTCATAGTAACATTTAGGGACCCTCACCTTATTCATCTACTGATGGTTACAAATATTATATTCATTTTGTTAATGATTATACTAAATTTACTTGGATTTTCCCTTGACAAACCAAGTCTCAAGCCTTCCTTGTTTTTACTAATTTTCATTTATTTGTTAAAAGAGAATTTAATTGTAAAATCAAGTGCTTACAAACTGATTGGGGTGGTGAATATAGAGTTTTACACCTTATCCTACCAAATTTGGAATTGTTCATAGGCATCCTTGTCCTTATCAACATCAACAGAACGATCGGGCAAAGAGAAAACATCTTCATATCGTTGAACATGGTCTTTCTCTCTTAGCTCAAACCAAATTACCTTTTTCTTTTTGGTGGGATGCTTTTATGTGTGTTGTTTATACAATCAACAGATTACCTTCTCCTAATTTACATAATTCTTCACCTTATCAACTTCTTTTCAAAAGACCACCTTATTATCATTTTCTTAAGGTGTTTGGCTGTTCTTGTTATCCATATATTCGGCCTTATAACTCTCATAAGTTTCAGTATAGAACATCTAAATGTGTTTTCTTAGGTTACAGTCCTAAGTATAAAGGTTACAGGTGTCTTCATCCTTCTAGCAAAATTTATACCTCTAGGTTTGTTATTTTCAGTGAGTCATCTTTTCCTTATGTCACTTTATTTTCTAAATCTTCTTCATCCTCTTTGTCTTCTCGTTTTTCAGTTTCTTTTTCAGTCCCTCACCAATTGTCTATTCCTTCAAGTTCTCATTCCTCAAGTTTTATTAGTAATCATAACCATATTCCCATCCACTCATACTCCTCATTCCTTATCACCTTCATTGCATAATTCTTCTTCTTCCTCATCAACTCATTCTCCTTCTTCCTCTGTTGTTTTAACTTCAACCTCGCATTCTTCTTCTTTTATTATTCCTTCCATACAGTATAGAATGCAAACCAGATCCAAGTCTGGAATCTATAAACCTAACCCTAAGTATGTTGCTTTATCTACTTGTAATATTGCTTGTTCTAAACCCTCTACTGTCTCACAAGCTCTTTCTATGCCTGAGTGGAAAGTAGCTATGGATGCCGAGTATGGTACCTTAATAAAAAATAATACATGGCAACTAGTTCCTGCTACCTCTAATATGCATGTTCTTTATTTTCTGAGTTGGGTTTTTCACTTCGACAGCCATCCATTCTCTAGTGTGACAATGTTAGTGCAGGCTCTCTTTCATCCAATCCTATTTTTCATGCCCGGACAAAGCATGTAAAGATTGATGTGCATTTTATCAAAGAGAACGTTGCTACTCACCAACTTGATGTTCGTTATATCCCCACAGAGAAGCAACCAACTGATCTTCTTACTAAACCTTTATCTGTTGATTGGTTTAGATTATTTTGTTCCAAGCTTTGCCTAGTTGACATTAGGTCTCGCTTGAGGGGGTGTATTGAGTAACTCATCTTTGTTATTAGTTAGTATATTTGTAACTAGTTGTACAACTGTCAATTCTATAGCTTCTCACTTACTCTTTTGTATATATATACTTTTATGAGCAGTAATGAGATTCAAGGCTATTATTACCTTCCTAAACATTCTTGTTTTCTCTTTTAGCTCTGTCTTTATCCTTCAGTTATATTTTTTTCATTAGGATTTGAGTGAATAAATATCTTATTAAATTGAGAGATAAAAATAAATAGAAATGAAAAAATAAAGAATGAATCTCAACTTCACTTTACATACACATGATATGAAACCATTTTATGAAATTTTTTATCTCTAGATATCTCTATTTTAATAAGATAAAATAGTTTAGTTTTTTGTTTTAAATTTAATTTTTAAATTGTTTATTGGTTGTTTTGAATTTAAAATATTAACATTGATTGAACATTAATATCAACATATATCTCCACTATAATGTATTAAACAAAAAAATTTAATTCATAATTTTTGAAAATTTATTATTTTCTTAAATATTAAAAATTAACTAGTCGTTGATCCACTCGTTACGCCGGCTATTTTTATACATGCATAGTAAGATAATTTTTTTAAAGATAATAAATGACACAGCAAAATAAAGAGAAATATAAGTAATTTATATTATAAATATTTATTAATAAAAAATTTGACTACGTAGAGGATAATAAGCTATATTTTATAAATTTGTACATCAATGATTTTTTTAATAGTAAAATACAGTTCTAAATACTTGAACATGCATTTATAAAATGCAAAAATTAACAAATTAAAACCCTTAATATTCATAATAATTTCAGCAAAAAACACAGGGAAAAGCAATTGCATTGCAAGTTAACATCTGGTTTGCAACGATTAACTAATTAGTTTGGAGAATATTTACGACACATCTTATTCAGTTTCATCTATCAATAGTATGCAAATTATTATACAAATCAAACTTGGATATGCAAACTCTTCTTTTATGCTTACTATAACTCACAAATTAGTACAGTTATACAAGTACTTTACCAATAGGTAATTATATAAGTCAGGGAAGAAATGTATCTATTTTTCCATATTTTAATGGAGTTAAACCACTCAATAAAATTAAAATAAATAACACAACCATCAGAATAATTCTTATCTATGAAATCTAAACAAACAATTTCAAATACCAATTGATGACCTTAAAATTTATTTTATAATTTCAGCAATTCTATTATAGAAAATTTTGTTACTACATACACTATAGTGATAACATTGGAATAACTATATTTGATTTTGATTTTTGGTTGTTCATTATTCTATTTTTTTATAACATATAAAAACTCTGAAAAAAAAAATTATTGTCTCTATTTATTTAGAAATAATTTAAATTTTACCAATAACAATATATCAGAATATAATTTAAATTATTACATAAATAATATCAATTTATTTTGAATTTTAATATTATTTTTTCATTTTTCAATGGATGATATAAAATATATGTATTGTATCCTTACACCAACTTATATTATATAGTTAGTTACTTAATATAAAAATGGAGGAAATAAATTATTAATTAATTTATTTTTAATTATTAGTTATTCTAAGACACACATCAACACCCAAAAAATTTTGAATGTCACCGTACTCATTCTAAGCTAGTAATCAATGTGCAACTGTCATCAAAATCATGTACTTTTACATCCAAGTATTTAAGAACAAAAGTAGTGAGATCATCTACTCAGCTAAGTGAGAAAACCATCATATATGTTTGTTTTGTCAAAGTTAAAAAAACCAGTTTTCACTTTAATTTCCTTTAATCAATATATTCAAAATGATACTTTACTCGACATCAATGTCAATAAGACCCTAAAGATATCTAGAATTTATTAAATAAATGGAAAGTTTGAGCACATATAAAGATTAAAAAAAATGGAGATTTTAGAATCTAGCTAGAGTGTTAGACAATCTATACAATTGAAGAAACATAAACTAACAGAAAAAAAATACCAAGAAGG
>CATIWM010432534.1:0-10697 GCA_949671775.1 Mallotus repandus
TCTTCTCCAGCTTCCTCGCATTGAATTCGTTAAATACTTGGCAGAGGACAAAGGTGTTGAAGATGATGGTATTCTTGACCCTTTCGTTCACACCGAAGATGGATTTACCTTCAAATTGTAGAATCAGTAAGATGGCTACCTGATACAGCGCCTGAGGGATAAGGTTCCACCACATGATATTGGTTATAAGTGGCTTAGATCTTCCCACAGGTGGCTTTGACATGAGGTCATTAGTGGGCTGCTCGGTGGCCAATGCTAGGGCTCCCATGGTGTCCATAATAAGGTTTACCCACAGTAGCTGAACTGCAGTTAGGGGAACTTTACCAGAGGAAACTGCTGCAACAAAGTTGATGGCAAGGGCAGCAATATTGGCTGTTAACTGAAACTGAATGAACTTTTGAATGTTGTTGTAGACACACCTCCCCCATCTCAAAACTGTCACCACAGAGGTAAAATTATCATCCAAGATGACTATGTCTGAGCTCTCCTTTGCCACCTCTGTCCCTTGAATTCCCATGGAAAGCCCAATATCTGCTTCCTTAAGAGCTGGGGCATCATTTGTGCCATCACCAGTGACTGCTACTACATGACCTTTCTCCTTCAGGCACTGTACCATCAGAAGCTTGTCAAATGGGGATGATCTTGCCATTACTCGGATATCATCAATCCTTGCCTTTCTCTCTTCAGGTGAGTAATTTCTGAATTCAACACCTTCTACTACTGCTTCATTGTCCAAATCCTCTTCCAGGTTAAGAATTCCACATTCAATAGCTATAGCTCTTGCCGTGTGTGGATTGTCACCAGTGATCATTTTAACATTCACTTGTGCGTTCCTGCATGATTCTACAGCTGCTCTAACCCCCGGTCTGCATGGGTCCTTCAATCCCACAAGCCCCAAGAAGGTAAATCCATTTTCTTTAACCATTTCAGTGATCTGCTCATTTGCTTCTGCATCCTTTTTGTGTGCAAAGGCAATGCAACGCAGACTTTTGGCTGCCATACTATTTATTATTGCCCTAACTTGTGCTCTTTCTTCTTCATTCATGTCTACTAGAACTCCAGTTCTGACATAATAGGTTGAACACATCGCTAGTATCATCTCAGCAGCACCCTTCCAGTGTGTATGAATTGCCTTCTCATTGTTTTTCCTCATCATTACTCCACTTCTTTTTTTGTCAGAGTTGAAAGTTTCTACATGTGTTATTTCACATTTCCTCTTTGTTTCATTGATATTCATTCCCAAATCTAGGGCAGCCCAAGAGAGTATTGCCTTCTCAGTTGGACTACCAGAAATCTCAGGCATTGTTGTAGATTGCGATTTGTTGACAGTGCCTGTTGTATTTAAAGCAACAGCTTCCTCTAATAACAAAAAGACATCAGGTTCTACTTCCATTGAAATATCACCCTCAATTATGTCCTTTCCAAGCCAAAACTCTGTGACCTTCATCTGATTCAAAGTGAGAGTGCCTGTTTTATCGGTGCAGATTGTTGTAGCTGAACCCATTGTTTCACATGCAGAGAGCTTACGCACCAGAGAACTGTCTCTCATCATTCTCTTCATGGAGTAAGCAAGAGTTAGGGTTACAGCCAGAGGCAGACCCTCTGGAATTGCTACCACCACAATAGTTACTGCTGCTGCAATAATCTCTACAACTGAATTCAGCACATCATCGACCTTTGTCTTTTGTCCATTATATTCTCTATGTCCATGTTCATCTCTGGTGTTTCCGGTGAAGTAACGGATTGTCAAAACAGCAAGAACAAGTATGGCCACTGCCAATCCAACTTTGCCAATGTAAGATGTCAGTTTGTTGAGGCGTGCCTGCAGTGGGGTCTCCTCATCCAAATTGCGGCTTATAGAACTCATCATCTCCCCCCAAGCTGTATTCATGCCAACAGAGGTTACAAGCATGGATCCAAAGCCGTCAGTTACCTTCGTTCCAGAGAGCAAGAATGGATTTCTGCTGCCATTGACCTCGACATGATCACTTTCACCAGTCATGCTGGATTCATCAATCTTCAAAGAATGACCATCTAAGAACAACCCATCAGCTGGTATTTGATCCCCTATCTTCAGGGACACAACATCTCCCACCACAACGTCAAAAATAGAGATTTGCTGGTGCCTGCCATCTCTCACAACTTGCACTTTTATGTCACTGCTTACATCAGAAAGCTTCACAAATTGCCTGGATTGCTTGAAGTTGCTGAAGGCTGAGATAGCAACGACAAGAAAGATAGCGACAATAATGCTGCCTCCGTCATACCAGCCATCTTTTGGGCCATGCTGTTTAATGCCAAAGCCTAGAGACAAAATAGCACAGACCAAGAGAATGATAATGGTCGTGTCCTTGAGAGCCTCAAGGACAAAACTGAGAAAGCTTTTAACAGGTGGCTTTTTGTACCTATTTACACCAAAGACATCTACTCTACGTGCAACATCAGCTCCATTGCCACTGATACCTTCCTTCACATCACACTGAAGAATCGCAGCTACTTGCATGATTCCCCCTAGCTGATTCAAGGAGTCGTGTGCCTTCTCTTTTACCATCCGATTGAGTGTTGCCTGATCAACATCGATCAAAGGCACAGATTCTGGTCGTGGGGTATCCTCATTGACCTCAATGGCAACATAGGAAAGGGAACGCAAGAGCTTGGTTTGCTCGTCAATAACTTTCTTGGACAAGGAAACAAGATGCCTTGTGAAAGATATAGCTGCAAAAGCCATCCTCCACCTTCGCTGGTGGCGTTTTGCTGGGAAGAGATGTTCTGTATCAAGCATGGTTGGTGTGTGGTTAGGTTTTCGAGCTCTCAGAGCGATAATGGCCAAAGGAAAAAGGGGAAAAAAAAAAAAGAAGGATGTTGAAAACAACTGAGATATTAAAAGAAACAAAGAATATGAAACAGTGTTTGTTTGTGTACAGAAATTCCTTTTACTCGTATTAATAGACTATACGGAGGAAAATCAGGTTATCACGCAAGAAGCTCACTGTAAGCTTCCCGATCGACTGAAACAACTTGGAAGTTTCCTCTTCCTCATCAGGAAAAGTGAAAATTGCAAAGAAGTCATAAAGCTTATTTATTCTTTGCTATTAAATATTATTTTCTTGGGCTTTTAATTTAATCTTTTTCCTGCGCGTATAAACCCTAAAAGGAAAATTTTCAAGACTAGGATTGTTGGTTTCACTTGGGTTTGATCCTTATGAAATACCAAGAAATCACTTGGAAAAGAACCCTTCATGACTCCTGCATGTCTTCTACTACAACTACTCTCTCTCTGAACCCTTACGTAACTGCTTAGGGCTAGCTGCAGGGAGTTGTGGCACTAGCAATTGCTTACACCTTAAAAGTTTTTTTTTTCCTAAATTATCGGTATTTAATTTATTCAATTTTTATTAATCTAATTAAACTGGGACTGAATATGTAATATATATGCTAATTAAAAATCTGCCAGGAATATTACATCTCTGTCTTAGACTAAAATCCTTCCAATCTTTCACCTTATTTACCTACTGCGATGTATCTTGTTTTTGACATTTTTGTTATTATACAATACCTGCAGCTGCAATATACTCTACTCTGTGCCTGCTTCATAGTTAAGGAAATTATAAATAAAAAGAACTGAGTAATGGGTTGCCAATAATATGCAGGAAATTTTTTATCTATTTCATTTACATTACACTCAATAGTTAGATTAGAAAGAAAATTTTTGTTACTTTAGGTGAATTTCACCCAATCGTTAGATTTGAAAAAAAAAATCTTATTTATTTTGAGTGTGTTATACTTAATAATTAAATTTATAGTATATGTCATTTTCTTGCTTATTTTTAGTGATTCTAACTTCCTCTATTGTTCATGGAACAATTGAAGCACTATCTAAGTAGCGCAACCCATGATTCACATATAGTCAAATCAGAAAATGATAATCGTTCATAAATTTTCCAAAGTCTTGACGTGAATGTTAATTATAATCACATGAGAAAGGTAATTAATATCAAAACGTATGAATAATATTTTATTAATTTGAATCTTACGTAAATTTTCATATCTTTTCCATAAATAATTGATTAGTTTTCTTTTTTTTTTAAATTTGAATCTTGTGTCAACCTTCCATGGAATATTTCATGTCAAGGAACCCTAGGTCAATGGTCATGGTGGAAAATACAGAAACTGCATTGCATATATAGAATATATTTCCTTCATTATAAGATTAGTGCAATCTTAATTGTAATTCTACATATACATGGACTTTTTTTTTTTAACTACTTGGAAGGAGATGGGGGATTTGAACCCTCCCAGACATTATGCCAACCCATCCCTGCACGAATAGGTTTATCTATACATAGACTTTGAACACGAATTTAGGTTGTAAATTCATGCATTTTAATAAGAGTAAAATGCTTAATTATTTATTAAGTTACTGAAAATATTGCTTCCGTTCCTTTCAATATATATATATATATATATATTGCTTCCTTTAGGGCCTTATCAGTCAAAGTTGTGCATGTGAGATATAATAAATGTTCTTACGCGTTGACTCCAAGTCCTTGTTGACAACCCCGTCAATGAAGAAACCATTTATTTAGGATAATTCTTTATCTCGCACCCTAGATTGCTACTATACTTCGTGGGGTGTGATAAAAAATGGTTTTGTTCCTAATATTTTTTTATTACATTATTAAATAATAGACACTTAACACTTACGAAATTCCTTAAAGTAAGTGATCTATAATATCGATCAGACGGTATAGAGCTAACATTGGTAGAGTGTAGGCTCTTTTGAGCCGGTAGACATTTTCATTTATGTACACTTTAAATTTTAGATTAAAAAAATAAATTTTAAAAAAATTATTTATTAACATTAGAGATAATTTTAGAATTGCTTCCAAATTAGTTTTTATGTCGTGAATCACGATACGTATTATCATCCATTTATTTAAGGAAAATGTTAGATCTCATGGTGCGTAGTGATTAATACGATCATGATATGTAATAATTATTATTTGACCTTTATGTTTTGATTATTTTTTTAATTGATAGAGTTCAAGTGATTTAATTTTCCATCATAAGAGGAGAATAGGGAGAAATAGAATATTGAACTCTATTCTCTACATTTGAATGTTCACATCTTTTGGTCTCATGAGAAACATATTATGATGAATTTAAATAAAAATTTATAATGGTAAAACTATATTTCTTCCTTTGCCACCTTTTATTTAAATAAAAAAAAATTATATCAACAACTGTTAAATTAGTTGGCAGATCTTATTTAAGTGATGTATCATATTCGAGTTATGGTGTATGCAGTCACGTTAAATTAGTTAGAAATTTTTTTACTATTCTTGTGGTTATATATGTTCAAGTCAAACTGGATTAAGTTAGAATATAATAAATTAGTTGTTGAAAATTTTTTACTATTCTTATGGTCATGTTTAAGTTAAATTCAATTAATTAAAGTCTATATATATATATATATTGCCTATAAAATTATAACATTTAAAAATTTTCATATACATTATATTATTCTACATTATCTTTTAATCATAAATATAAATTTCTAGCCAGAACCAATTATAAGCTGGGAGAATATCGTATTGGTAAATAAAAATATAATTTATCAAACTTTTTAATTTGAGCATAAATATTTTAGTTGAATAATATTTAGTTAATCATTTAATTTGATTAAAATTAAATATGAAAGAGTTAATGTAGCATTTTAAGTAGCACTGAGTTACACATTTAAACTTCACTACTACATCATTAGTTAATAAAATTAGTCATCAATTAGCCTTTATTCGAATTGCAAATAATATATATATATATATAATTAAATAATTTTAATAAATTAAAAACAACAAAGTTATCGTAATAATTTTATTTGGTTATTTTTTATTAAGTGTACTTATATATTTTTAATATGCATGATAACAATAATAATTGAATAAATAGATTAAAGAAAAATAGAAAATGGTTGAAAAGTTACAAAATTTTTACTTTTCATGTTAAGTAGAAAAGGAAAAAAGTGTTTTACTTGAATAAAAGAGTGATATTTTTTTTTATTAAAAGATATTCATATTAATACTCAAAAGTATTAGAAAATAAGAAAGCATTGATGAAGTCTGGGCTAAAGCTTCCCTAGGTCATCTTCTCTGCATAAGATTCTGAAGCTCGCGTAAGCATATGAGCGACAGAATTTGCAGACCGTCTAACACACTTTAAGACTACATTTTGAATAGAACTCAGAAGTCTTTTACAATCTTCAATAATTATCCCAGCCGAAGAATGCATGCTCCCTTTATTACTCATTTCCTGGACTAGTAACATCAAATCTGATTCTACAATGACTTGCTCCTACCCTCAACTCTTAAGCCAACTAAGGGCTTCTCTTAAACGAAACACCTCTGCCTCAAAAGGGTCGTACAACCCTCGGAAAGACATTGACATTGCTGCAACTAAGCCACCTGAGCTATCTCTTAACACACACCCCATTCCCGACATATTTAGATTTTGAAAGGTGGTAGCATCTGTTATATGCAACTTATATATTAGTTGGTGGATGAAAAGTATCCCACATTATTTGTGGGAAAGAGTTTAATATCCCTTATTTTGTAGGGTATACCTTAAATATTGGTTTAAGAGAAATATGGAGGGAAATTAAATTTGTTTAAAATTTGGTGGCAAAAGCACATTATATTATAAATAAATAATTATATAAATACATATAAATATTTATAGTTTAATGATGGCACGGACACAAAATTAATATAAGTGCCCTGCTATAGTTAATTAATTATTATTATTATTATTATTTTAATTAACAGACACAACCTTTCAAAAGGTTGTTTAATAACTGCAAGAGACTGTTTTATATAATATAGTTCTGGTGCAATTTAACGTAATTTTTTTCTCTTCTCCTTTCTCTGTATTTTCTTCCAATAAGAAGTTCTTTATAGAATTTACAGAAGTTGCTATCAATAAATTCTTGACTTTGTTGTATTCTAAGGGTATACTTGCTTTAACCTTGTAGCAAATTTTAGTGGGGGCAATTAATACCTTAAAGATAGTGAATTTCACGCCTCAAAGCCATCCAAATTACCCCCTGTTCATAACAGCATCGACCTTCAGCTTTTGCCATCCCTGAGGCAGTTTTCTCCACCCATTTTGTAGTGAGTTCTGAGAGGAAACTGAGACCTTTTGATCATCCATTTTCTTTTGTGATTCCTTCCATTGCTCCATCATCGAATGAACTGACAGAGTGAGAAAGAGTGATATTTTAGTTAGAATAAAAAATATAATTTTTTATCGAAATGAATAGTAATATTTATGATGTAATAGAATTAGAATGTCTTAAATAGAATAGAATATGTGTATTTTGAAATAAAATTTTTTATAAATTTTTAAGAAAAAAATAGATAATTTTTATTAAAAAATATTGTAAATTTTAATACTTCAATACACAAGTATTTATGAGCAAATTTTAAATTATGAAGAGAAGTATTTGTCAAACTTTGGTTTAATAACTTTGTAATTCACTATTTAAGATATCTATATCTATAATCTATAATATATATATATATATAAATGTACGAAAAAGAAGGGACAGGTAAAATTATAAAAAAGTTCTCACTCATTATTATATAAAAATTGGACAATTTAGTCATTGACTAATAAAATAAAATAAAATTAATTAAAATATAATTCTAATTTAATTGAAAGTATATTTTCTATTCTAATTAGATTATATTTTTTTATTCTAATTAGGTTAACTTCTATTTTATTTCTAATAAAAATTAGATTATTTAAAATGTAATTCTATAATCTGATTGACAGTACGTTTCCTATTTTAATTAGATAATCTTTTATTTTATCTCTAATAAAAATTAAATTAATTAATATTTTAATAATAATTTTCTTAAAAATATATTTTCTATTTTAATTGGGTCTCCTTATATTTTATCTAATATAAATCAAATTAGATAACATAATTTTATAAGTCTTACTAATTGAAATTTAATAAATAAATAATTAAAATCAAAGAGTGTTGTATAATTGTTCAAATAGAAAATTTATTGAAATTGTAATAAGTAATTACTATATTATAATGTAGCTCGATCAAACTTGAAAAATTAGATTTTCATATAAATAAAAGAATGCTTTTACTATTTTTAAAATTTTATTAAATTAAAACTGATTAAGTAGATAATTAAAATTTAATAAATTAATATTTTTATTTATACTGTATATATATTCATATTTTTTTAAAAATAGAACATATGATTTATTTGATAGTAGTATTTCTGTTATATAACAAATAAAAGTATTGATATTAAATACATTGAAGAAACAAAATGTCACTATTCAAATAAAAAATTTACTAAAATTTCAATAAATTATAGATTTAATGAGGTTGTAATATTTTAATTGTTATATAAAAAATATAACTTTTTATTATTTTTAAAATTTTTTATTGAGAATATAGCTAATGATTTCTTATTATCTTATAATTAATTATGGCGATATTTTTTATATAAAATTAATTTTAGAGTTGAAAAAAATACTAATTATGAAAATTATTAAAATAATATCATATAATTATTTAAATAAAAGATGTTTAATAAATAAATAATATTGTTATTATTTTTAAAAAATTTATAAATAGTATGGAAGTATATGTTTAATAGTTTATTCACTATAACAAGTCTAAAAACTTTTAATTTCACATGCTATATATATATATGTATATGTAGGACTGCCTAGTTCTGCAAATTGCAGAAAAAAAAATTTGCAAATCGTTGCCTCACAACCGATTATATAATCATATATATAGAGAGAGAGAGAGATTAAATAACCATGGTTTGCTAATCGGTTGTGAGGCAACGATTTGCAAATTTTTTTTTCTGCAATTTGCAGAACTAGGCAGTCCTACCGTACACAGTATACCGTAACTACATACTTAATTTTACCCAAATCAAATATTAAATTAAATTTATAATAAGTAGTTAAATTAAATATTTATACGAGTATGCCACAAAATATAAAATGCCTATAAATGAAAAAGTTTATTCTCTCATGAATTTTTTTATAAATTATTAATATTTAAAGTTCACTCAATTCTAATTAATAAGTTCAATTGAAACAGAATTATAAAAACAGTAAAAATCGTCTAATAATTAATTTTATATGATTGCATATACCACAACTCAAACTCGAGACATGGTATAACAATTTAATTTATTCTGATAATTTTTGTGTCTATGGCATTACTTAATCGTTATTTATGCTAATTTTTTTTCCTTTTATAATTATGCCCAAACATTTTTATATAAGAAGGATGCTTAATTCTTTTTCTTCATCTCTTATGTATCAACTATAAGCTTTTACCATAATAATATGACATATTGTAAAACGTTGAGACTAGCGTTCATCATCCATTTTTGAATTTATTCACATAAATTGTTTATTTTTAGCATGCTTGGAGCAATCCTAGATTATTATTTTGATATTTTTCTCACGTTTATTCTTACCATTGTAAGCACTAAGCACTAAGCACTAGCAATTTTTTTTTAACACGTGATACATAATTTTTTTTGAACAACTAAATATAATTCATTAATTAATTAAAGAGGCTAACACCACATAAAAGGGCTATAATGCAATACCCAACAATCAAGCCCATTAAACTTGGCCAATCAGACAGGCCCAATACAATGACTTTCCAACTTAAAAGAAGAAACCCTAATATGTTGGAGGAATGAAAATGATGATGAGAGAACCACCTCTAGACTTGTTAGAGTTTGTTTTTTCATAGGTAAAACTTAATTGTTAGAACCACAAGAAGAGTAGCTAGTGGTGTCCAGAGAGACTGATTCTTTATAGATGACGGTTTTGTTGGTACTATTGAGGAATCTGTAAATCCCCTCATCTTGCAGGCTAGGGAGAACCTGAACTAGCACCACAAAATCATTGCAAATCCCTACACAGGCTACAAAAAAACAACAAGAACAGAAAAAAAGACTAGATCCATATATAGAACAAGATAGATAAAACTAATAGATTTGAGATTACACTCAAATCTATTTATTAATGCGTTAAACATTAAAAAAAAAATATATAGATTTGGGTGATTTTTTGCTAAGCATTGGCCAAAAACCACCATAGAAAACCAACGAAAGAGACCAGAGAACCAGAGAGTTATGGAAGAAGAGCATAGAACGACTTTTCTTTTAAATAAATTTTTTATTTTATGACCCTTAATCTGAGATATAGAATTTAGTATTATTAGAAAAAAAAAAGTAGTTAGTTGATGTTAAGAGTTAATATTTTATAAATTTATTTTGTGAGGTTAGTATTAAAAATGGGATTTTTTTAATCTCAAGTAATTAATGATTATTAATCTTAGGCTCCGTTTATTTGCAAAAAATATTTTTAACTTATTTTTCTGTATTTGAATTACCAAGAAAAATAAGTTCAAGGAAAATAAATGGTTAGTCAACGGAAAATAATTTAAAAATAAGGGAAAATTGAAAAATCATTTTCCAATACTTAAAAATCAAAGAAATTTACCTAAAATGCCTATTTTTTTAATTTCTTGCTTGAGTTTTGTCCTTCTTTTTTTCTTTTTTCTTTTCCTTTTTATTTTCATTTTATCGTAATTTTTTTCTTCTCTCATTCTTTTTTCTTTATTTTTATTTTCTCCT
>CATIWM010432564.1:0-15486 GCA_949671775.1 Mallotus repandus
AATTGAGTTAGTCCAGTTAATTTGAAAGGCTTGCACACCCCAACTAACAAGCTCAGGTACAGAAGAACAATACCAATACAAACACAAGCAGACAATATTAGTACTGTACTGTTCCAAAGTTGAGCTGATCTGAAAATGAAATCCAATAACAACATACTAGAAAACAGGATTTGCATAAGCAAGAAGGTAATCGGCAGCTCATTGATGATATTTTACAATGTTTTGTTGCTTAATGCTTAAATAGTCAATCATAGATCTTAGAAGAATTTAAACCAGTAGATCATTTTGGTCGCCGGTGGAACATTGAATCATTTACAAGAATCCAAAAAGGCCTGTGCTTTATTCTAAATTCTAGTTTTATCCAATTGCCGCAAGCTTTTAATCACCACCTCAAACATGGCTATACAAATTTTAGAAATACCAGAAGAGCAACAAAACCACTCTATGCATATTGAGAGTCATTTTGGAAATGAAAGCGCACAGGCACATGCTAAATAGGATCTACCATTTCAAACACTACTTCCATACTCTTCCAACTCTGTAAATGTTGTTTTCTTTGCAAGGTTTATGAGTAAATACAATTTAGACAAATGGGTATAAAGAATCATTTGAAAAGAAATATTTATATGTAGTATGAGTTTCCAAGCTAAAGTAGCAGAAACACTCCCAAATAAGAGCACTTTACTTAGCTGTAAGTTTGCTTCTGTTGCTAGTCAATACCCCAAATCCTTCCCGGTGCACCTATTTCAACTTCCTAAAATGATTCAGAACCCAAAACAAAACAACTCAAACCATAATGATTTGGGGATTTCTTTAACCCCATGTCATGGCAAACCTATGCTATATACATTGGTAAGTTTCTAGATCACAACTGACACTGTTTAACTTAGTCTGTGGTATGGATTACCTCTTCCTGATAACTCAGTCAATGGTATGGATTACCTCTTCCTGATCTTTAACATCTGTGGTATGGATTACCTCTTCCTGATCTTTAACATCAACCTCTATTAGTGTTTTATGTACCTGTTTCTCTTGATCTAACTGTAGTTCGTTTGCACTTGCCAGTTGCTCGTTGTCATCATCTACATCCCGAACCTTCACATCATCTGTATATGGAGTTTGTTCTACTTCCAATGTATTGCTAAGTGGACCTTGCGGGGTCCCAAAAAGTGTAGTGAATATCTGTCGATGGCATTCATCACAAAAATAGAAATATGTGAAATGGCCCTCATATGGAAGCTTATGCACTGCAGCACCTGGTAGTATTCGATGAACAAAATCAGTCATCAATGGTGGAACGACCTTATCATCCATTCCCTGCACAACAGTGCAAAACCTTTAAAAATTAGAATCAATAAAAATGTAGTTGTTCTAATTACGAATATTTATTATGACCACATAGCACTGAAAATGAGAAACATGTACATATCCAGAGCTCTATAAACTTGATACACAGCTTGAAGCATTTGCTTGGAAATCAAACAATCAAAACCAAGCCCTTAATCACCGAAGTCAAAGCTTAAGCGTCACCTAGCTTAAAACTTGGTTCCAAACTTTTAGGTCACAAGGAAAGAACAGACAAGTATTGCCACTAAACCTCCTTTTTTTTTTTTTTTTTAAGATTGCGATCACCTTCACATACTAATGGAAACTCTTTCTTTTGAATTTAGAGAGATTATGAAAGTTTTTATCATATGCAATATCAGAAGAAGCTAATATTCCTCCAATCTGTTTATCAGTAATTCATTGTACGGTTAGCAAGTGACCATGGGATTAAGGGGAAGACGTGAACACAGCCAAAACGTGTTGCAGGACAGACTGAGGACTCCTAGGAAATGAGTAGTGCACCACCATAAGACAACCGTAGGAAACTTCAAGAAGTTGCAGTACCACAGAAACAATGCTTGAAGTTGAAGCAACCAAAAGAAGAAGAGGACAACAATGTTAGTTTGCCACTTACCTGCCAAATATGTATGGGGCCAAGGTAACCTGTATATTCCTCTTCAAATCCAACAAGAACAGATTTGAGCCAATTGAGGACACCTTTCCCCTGTCTTTTCTTCTGCAAATTGATGTCTGCAAGGCTGAAACCCCAATTGGTAACTTGCAGAACAGCTTCCTCAACGAAAGGTTTTGCATTTCCTTGTCGGATTGACTCTTCCACATCTCTTTGCCAAAATTCTTCATAAATTGGATCCTCAATCAGAGCTTTATCCTAGAAAGACAAGCAATATCTTCAACAAGAAGTCTGCTTATATGATGCTGGAAACTAAATGCTGCATATTTTATAATTTTTTCTTGTTTTTTGGACTTTGATAAACATAGAAAATCTGAACTGGTTGTATGGAATTGCTGAACGAGTACTCTTCGTACTGATGTGGACATATATAAGATTAAGAATCATTTTCATTCAAATGATTCAGTAGAACTGCATTATATTTCTTTTATTTTTCATGTATCATTCTTGTGCGACACAAGGATATTCAATTTTTTTTCTAGAAATGGCATAGGTGCAAGCAAAAACACATTGCTCAATCATTAGTTTTTTTTCAGTATCGTGAAAATAAAAGGCTGTGTTCTAGATATAGAATTTTCTCCCAGTAAATGGGATAAAAACACAGAAAGGCATAAGATGGAACAAAAAATAAATAAAAGCTATTGGTGTAACCCTGTGCAGGTATTGATCACAGAATCCACTCACCCTCTTTCCCAGCGACAATGAGAGCCAAGTGTCTATCTTATCATGCTTTCCAGACAGGAAGCTCCGGTGGTAGAAATAGGAAAGAAACATGGGAAACCTCCGAGCTAAAAAGTACATAAATTTCCTTTTCTGTGTCCACTTTTCCCAGACTCCACGTCTCTCATCCTTGGTCATCAGCGAATCATATGGATTGACCATTGGAGCAAGCATGGCAGCACCTGCAAGTGAGCCATGGCAGGTCAGATAAAATTGTTCCTGTCAGCAAACCAGCAGAATGTGATATTTGATATTGCTTAATCATCCAAGCAAATGACAACACTGAAACAACATCACAACAGAACAAGTAAGGTGACTGGCAGACTTGTAATGTCAAATACATTGTAGAAGAATGGACACAGATTATTGTATCTCCACTCTAGAGTTCAGTGCATGAGAAACAAGATCAAAGCTTAACTCAGGATTAACCGCACAATGAAATTGACTATCATGCTCCATCAGAGGGAGCCAACATAGAGCGCATATCAATCATTTGATTTCAATTAAATTATCTATATATATATATATATATTTGAATCATAGTTTGAAAGCTTTTAACTAGACTTAGTTTACAAGACTCTCTGCCTCTTTCTAAAGCACCAGAAGATCCATAAAACTTGTGAACAAAAAATTTGAATAAATTACATTTGAGATAACATGAAGAATAGCCTACTTTTCACTAAAACATCACAAGTTGGAATTTCATTTTGTCTCTTCTCCAAAGGAAACATTTCCATCCACAAGAGATTCAACCAGTTCATACTGCTAACTAAGCTAAACCAATTTAAAGGACATTTTCATGAAGGTATTATATAGATAGATAACACATAAAAGCAAATAATAGAAATGAGAAGACACTTCCACCTGCAAGTTTATCAGGAATGTATCTAAGTGCTGCCCAAGCATGAAGGCTCCCACCTGAGTATCCCACGACCCAGAACTTGTCCTTAATACCCAGAATGCGCACTAGGAATAACATATCTAATGCTGATGACTCGAGGTTTCTGTTTGGATGAGCATCACTCTCTCCAAAACCAGGAAGGTCATACGTTAACAAGTATATGCCAAACTCTTCCAAGAGTGAAGCCTTGAGTCCAGGTATTCCTATAGGTTTTCAGAAAAATTAGAAACATAAAGGGAAAAATGAAAGATTGGGAACTAAGTAATACCAAATAAGCACAATTTATAGTCAGAGGTTAACCAACCTCCAAGCCGAGAGGAAAGAAAAGTATGCGGGGCTATCATTGAAAATCTAGCTCTCCTAGCTGGTACACCTTGCTCCCTGTATGCCATGTATCTACCGTCTGGAAGCAATATGCGATCGGCACTAGGAGGATGTATAAAGACCTTCTTTATTAAAGTAGCAGAGGTATCACGATCAGTACTTACATTCAAGACTGCAGATTACTAAACCACATCAGCACGATTCAAACAGCTATGCTGGGGAAAAAAAGCAACAAAGTCATTTGCTGGAAATTAAAGCAAACAGAGAGTAGAATGAATTCTTAACTTCACTTTTCCTATTTATTTGCCTCTCACCAAAAAAAAAAAAAAAAAAGAAGCAATAAATGACAGTTGTTCCAAATTTTGCCAAGGCGAAAATACTCAGTTGAAAATGATTCATTTAAGCAAAATACCTGGATAAAATGGTCAATTTTACTAATGATTTGTTCATATAATTGGTCAAAAGTCAAGTCAGAGCAAAGAGAGATAGAAGGTGAAAATAAGATGCCTTCTATCAGATTTCTTTCAGAATGGAATCATCTCTGCTAGAGCGGCACTATTAACCTTCACCCTGCAGCAATGTTACATCTCTTGCCTCTCCATAAGTTATCTGTACACTCCAAATTTCCACAACACAAAATGGTAAAAGTGTGATTTGGCAAATTATGCTTTCCTACCTACACGAATTTCCGCTAAATCCATTTCACATGTGCATTAAATCAGAAGCTTAGAAGTCAAGCAGAGGTCAAAACTGATTTGTGCACAAGTTCAAAGGAGTGCAATAGTTCAATGTCTTCTTTCTGACTCTTAGATGCATCATTCAGATATACTATGCTATAGCTGTATGACATGCCAGTAGCAGATTTGCAAAGGTTCAAGATACTAACTAGTGACGTGCAGCAAACTGCAGAAAGAAAAGGTAGGAGTCTTGAACAAAACTGCAGAAATAAAACATTCTGTCCCACTATATAATAAGACTGAAGACTGTAGAGTGGTTATCTCACATGGAAACAAGACAATCAAACTAAACCTTGTTGCAAATAACACCCAATAGTTATCTTGACAATGATGCTCTGGATAAATAAGCATTATCCATCCAAACGATACAAACGTCGAGAAATTTTATTTGTTTCGAATTTAATGAAGAAAATTAATCTCTTCTCCTAATTTCTTTTGTCCACAAACCGAAATTCTACTGGAGTGAAAAGTACAGAATATATAAGGGAACCCATACCATGTAATCTTATCAGCAAGCAAATAAGGAAAGCATAACGGATCAATGAACTCATAAAATCGTTCCACAAAGCAAGATGATCCATTTCATTTCTTCACCAACCATATATCAAAAAAATGCAGAAGAAAACCAAAATCAAACATCAATATCAGAATTTTACCTGCAAAAGCCAGAACAAACACGATGCATATCACTGACCAAGCATGAACTGGATCCTTATCCTCAGGCAAGAACTCATTAAACTTCTTCAATTTGTTACAAATCACATCACACCCATATCCGACTTTCTTCCCTATGTAAGAACTTCTCCCAAAATTCCTAACAATAAAAGAATTCTCTCCCCCTAGGCTCTGCACCACTATGTCCCTGCACCCTTTAGCAAATTGAACACTCATTTCAGCTGCTCCTTTCAAGAACTCCTGAACTTGGTCTTGAAAACCCATTTCTTGATGAACAACATACCCTCTACCAGCTCCATTAGAAGCACTAGAGTACCTCGTTTCCCTGCCCTCTCCAAATGTAGCATACCCATATTGATCTGAATGCATCACTAGCTCCAAAAAAAAAAACGCAAGCTTCAACCTTTTTACACTCAAAAAAATGAACTTTAACAAAAATGAGAAAAAGGGTGAGCAGATTGACAAAAAGAAATGGACTTTATCAAGAATAAGACTTAAATAAGAAGTTTTGAGGTAGTGGGTGAAAAAGGGTGACAATTCTAGAAGCTGTCAATGGAAGCAATTTCAAGGAAAATGTAGAAAAAAGAAGAAGAGGAGTGGAGATGAGAGAATTTTTGGGATCTGAATTATGTGCACAGAAAAGGTTGACAAAAAAAAACCGAAAAAAAGAAAAAAAAAAGGAAGCAAAGTGGTGTTGCCTTTTTGGTCTCTTGAAAAGGACAAAAGCCTATAAATATAAATATAACCTCTCTATCTTTACATAAAAAAGAAAAAAAGAAAAAATCTTCAATGCAAATGATTCTGATTCTTCTTCTACTTCTTGTTCTCCGAGTGTTTTTATTTGTTAGTGGTGACGGGTGGGTAAGTTTGGTAAGAGTAAAAGAGAGGAGTGTGGTGGTAGCGGTGGTTGATGATTGGAGAACTATGATGAAGAAAAGGTGACAAGAAATAGATGGCTTTGATCATGCCACGTGGTCAAACAGAATGTCAGAAAATAGGAAATGTGGCGGTGGAGGTTAGCTGGGTGGGGGCGTGCACAAGCACAACAGTGAGCAATTGGTAAATCAGAAAATGGTAATGCTACTGACAAATTGCAGTCTTTTGTAGAGATTCGCGCAGTCCCCTTTGCGTCCTCTGCCCGTCAGCATATCATAGGACAGGAGGAGAATTTGCATGCTGCCTTCGGCTTAATTGTTAAAAAAATTTTAAGTTATTTATTTTTTATATGGTTAATTAAAATATAATTTATTATGCTTTTATTAAAAAAAATTATTGTAAACAACTAAGAAAAAATTTAAAATTTAAAATGTGGTGCAATCCATTGCAAATATGAATTTAAATTAACAAAATTTAAAATTTAAAATGTGGTGCAACCCATTGTGAATATGAATTTAAATTAACTTTTTTCTTTCACATTTGAAAATGTATATATATACATAAAAATAATATAAATTATCTTCATTTTCTTGTAAGAGAATGATTAATATGGTAAACTTATTGAATTTAATAGCCTTTTCCATTCCAATGCTTCTTCAAATTCATCGAAGTCTTTTTTTTTAATCTTTTTACTTTGGTGAATTTGTTGAATAGAAATATAGATAATACCTTTTCACAATGGTGGAAAAAATTCCTCTTGACAATGACATGAAATGCACCATAATCAACAAAAAGTTTGTACTTTTTCTACGTGTCACATAACTCACAAACACAAAGATAAATTGTTTGGAATTTTGAGGAAAATCAATTCACAGAAAGAAATGAAAAAAAATTAATATCTCATAGGAATATCCCTAATTATATTCTTTTTTTTTTTTCTGGAAAATTCTCTCACCCATCAGCAAAAGTGATGATATTCCATCGTCGACTGTCAAAACAAATAAATTTAATTTTATGCCAAAACTAAAAGGTCAACATTGATTGTAATGCCAAAAAAAACCTATACTACATAATTTACTTGATAATGTCACTACTCACTAGATGAGTAGACAATAGGAAAATCCCAAAAGTTGATAGCAAAGATGCCTTGGCTTTTGACGCACATGGATTCCTCCATTGCCTATTCAGCGGTCCAATTGCATAATTGGTGCACGGAACAAGCTGCCATTATCATCAGTAGCAGCAGCAGCTTCTCCAGCTCACCTAAATTAGTGTCAGTAATATTGCATTATTGAAAATTAATGCACATGGGCAAAGAAATCTAAAAGGCACGAGTTGCCTTTTCATATCTACCATTTAGCTCTGTTGAGATGTTGGCATCAACATACAAATGTCAAATGATGGCCCCCAACCTTTATGATTCCTTGCGCTAACCCACCTAGTCACCTACTAATCAATGACAATGTTATAACAAACAAAACTACAAGACATTGCTTCCATTTATCGCGCCCTTTGATAGAACCCTATTTAGAAGGGGGAGCTTAAACCAGTTAGTAACATAGTTATTATAGGCGAATGAGCATCAAGGCCCAAAGGGGTTTTGGAGCCTAACCGCAAGGCGCAGGAGTGCGCCTTTTCAAAGTGAGGCGAAAAAAAAAAAAGATTACTACATTAATTTAATTTAGTTTACATTACTACATTAATGTTAAAACGTATTACTACATTTAATTTAAATGTCCACTTGATCAGGAATTACTTTAATTTACATTCTAAAATTTAAGATGTTAAAACAAATTACTATAGTTCAAAAAAAAAAAAAAGATTACTACATTCTAAAGATTTTAAAACTGAAAAACAAAAAGAGTTGTATAACTAGAAAAAAAAAGTAGGAAATTAATTTAATTTACATTAAAAAAAATATGCATGGAGATGTTTAGATAAAAATAGAAAAGAAAGTTTGAAAATGAGGGAGAGAGATAAAAAAAAAAAAAGAGGAGTTATGCCCCTCAGAGGGAGATCAAGCCAAGAGAGTTGTTGTCCAACTTCTTCAATTCTTCTTCAGTTTTTTTTTTTTTTTTTTCCGGATGAATCATCAAAGCTGCTGTCCCAAATTCTTCTTTTCTTCCTTTCTAAAAACCCTAATTTTAACTAACAAGGCTCTTTTAATTAACAAGGCTAATAAAATAAGTTAGGCCCAGACCCATCCCAACTCAAAAATAGAAATTTTAACAGCAATTTCACTAAGGCGCAAGCTAGGCCCTAAGGCATGCGCCTTAGTGAAGTGCCTCGCCTTGGAGGCTCTAAGGTGCCTACGCCTGCGCCTTGCGCCTCAAAGCGCGCCTTTAATAACTATGGACTTAGAAAAAACAAGTTAATTGAACAACCCAAGAACAGAGTCTTATTTCGGATTGTACAAACATGAGTTCATGCTTCTCAACTAATATTAGGCAATTGATCATCGCTGTCGCATCATGGAGAGTCAAAACACAAGCATGTTGTACTTGCTAATTACAAAAAGACTCGGAGATCCAAATCACAAGGAAATCATTTTGGTGTGTTTTTTTTTTTTTTTTAAAAAAAGCCAGCATGATACTTTGGACAACCAGAAATTCATTTTGGAACACCCAATGACTGTGTATCAGACCTGGAATCAATAACCCCAATAATCATTGCGGATTTCATCATCAAACTTCTTCTTTAACTCGGGATGCTTCTCAAAGTATTCATCCGCGGTCATAGTGCTGAGCTTCTTCTGTTAATTAGATGCACAAAATGCCATCAGAACAAAGACATTTGAAAATGTGAATCAATAAAAGAAGAAGACAGGTAAAGCAATATCACCATTACCTTCAATTCCTGAACTTCTGCAATCTCCTTTTCTAGCCTTTCAGATTCCTTAAGCGATTTCTCCTCTGCTTCTTTCAGCTCCACCAGCTGCCATCAAGACATCTGAATTCATTAGATCATTTCAAGAGACGAACTTTACAGTTCCCATGAAAAAATTTAAAGAACAGAAATGAACCATTTCTATTAAACATCTGAATTTATATTTCAAAACATCAAAACCACATAAGAAGATCATCTTCTCAGTTTATTGAAGAAATTACAGACAAAAAGGGAGCAATGATGATACAAGTAACATATGCTTCAGCCTCAAATAAGTTCAAAAGAAGCAAAAAAAGAGTAACCAATGACGCAGCAGAAACCATAAAATAATCTCAGTACTCACCAAAGAATCAAACTTTGGTTTGTATTGAGGAGTGACAGTGTCCACATACTTGGGGATCTGAATGCCTGCAAAGCAACATCAAAAACAACACCACCACAAAATCAAGAAGCAACGAAGTCACCATATGAATATTCACTCAGCACGAGAACTAATTTGATCCAGTATCTTCACATGTAAACTCATTCACCACATACAGTCTAGTAAGTACATTGCAAAAATGTTCAAAAAATATGAGCAGCACATACTTCCTAGACCTAATAAGCTTCAACCATGGCAACTTTAACTACCTCCAGAACTAACACCATTACAATAAGTTTTACATAGGATATATTATTATTCATTGGAAAGCGGAAAAAATAGAATGCAATTGCAGAATTGACGAATCCTGGTAAGAAAAGAATAGAGCAAATCATGTAAAAAAAGAAAAAGAGATTACTGTCATATGCTTCCTTGTACATATCAACCAAGCGAGAACCAATCCCCTTTCTATAATACTCCCAGTCTACAGGTTCAGGTTCCTGCATCATTTGGATCAAAAGGGAAAAAAATTACAAAAAAATTGTCAATTTTGAGACAAAGATTTGAAAATAATCTGTGCAATAAATAATAGAACTTTCATATCCAGCTAAATTTGTTCAACAAAACCCTAGCTAGCTAAATAGCAAACAAATTATTCAGTCATTTTTAATAAAATAGGGAGATAGAGAGAGAGAGGGGTACCTACCTGGCTGAACTTGGTTTGGAGCTGAGAGTTGACATCGTCAAAAGTGCGGCGGAGAGTGGCGAACTCCTTGCGAGCTTCATCGGAGACGAGAAGCTTGGCCATGCCTTCCCAATCTATGTTCTTTGAGGCCTTGAAAGCCACATCTGTTACCTTCTTTGCCGTTCCACTCATCGTCTTCTTTCTGTGGTTTACTCCGATCAAATCGCACCTCTCAACAGCTACTACCAGCGTATGATAATACTGTTTTCAGCAATTTCTAGCTAGCTGCTGCTCTTTTTTTTTTTTGGGGCTACGTCCACACCACCACCCACAATTTCGGACCTCACATAGGTTTCTATTTGGATCCTAGTAACACACGCGCCCATTTTGAAATTGATAAACACCCAAGCCCAATGTTCCTTTTCTTAAATAATAATAATAATAATAATAATAAATAGAAGGTGGAATTTTAACATCTGCCCAAATTTAAATTCAATTTATATATTTTTTAGAGTTCAATTTATAATTTTTTTTAGTAGGATAGAGGAAGGGCTCTTATTATGATTCACATATGTATGTTTATACAAATAAAACTAAAAACCATTAAATTAATTTAATTATAACCTTAGTTCTTATTTAATTATAATTATTAATCCTTCATTACATGTTATCTACTTTAATGGTTATAATTAAACAATAATTATTCATGATTTTAAAATTTATTTGTACAGATATGTGCTATTGAAGGACTAGGAAAAAAAATGTTCAAAAAGACATAGTTATGACTTGTGAGTTTTTAACATTAAAAATTTAATATCATCCTACAACATTCTTTTGTGTTGTGTTATACATTTAGAGGTGTATTTTGTTTTTCATAAAATTCAAATTCAAATTAACAATAATAAAAAAAATTACATTTCTCACCAATAAATTATATATTTACCATTGTATATTCTGCATATACCAAGAAAGAAAGAAAAATTATACCTGACTATTATTCTGTATTAAGCATACTTGTCCAACATAACAATCCATAATCTTGAAATGTTTAATAGAATTTTCACATTCATTGTTATCTTAATTGTTTATGTTATACATCCATTAAAGCACAATTGAGAAAATGTGGTGTGATTTTATATTGCCCTGTTTTGGGTTGAGTTCAACCAAAGATAAACCACATTGGCTATACAAGTTATACACACACACATTGGCAACTGGAACTGAAGATCGTACAGACGAGGTAAGCATTGCTTCACTTGTCAAGTAGTTACATACAGAACAAAATCGTAAATAGTAGTATTTTTTTTTTTTTTTAGAGTTCAATTGTTATCTTATCTATTATAGTCTAGCCCTTGGAAACAAACGCAAAAAGCCAGAAAGATGTTCCACCAAGTAATGGGGACAGGGAAATTTACAAACTAAAATTTAGCTATATCTATATCCATGATAACCCTATATAATCACCTTCGTGCATTGCGTATAATGTTCCGTTCATCCCAAATTTGGCAGGAACAGGTTTGTTTCTTGTTCTTCCAAGGAGCTCCACAAGTGTAACAGAACTCATACCCACATCTGCAAAAGCAGAGCAAACAAAAAGAATAGGCAAATAACAAAGTCCAGATAAATGAGAAACTAACACAAGGATTTTTATCTAATTCATCAATCATAGTTTCATTCCAAACATAGAATGTAGTTACCTGCAAGTAATATGGTAGCAACCTTCAGCAAGTTCAATGATATGGTTGCACATCACACATCGGCGCCACAGTTTTCTTTTGACAAGGGAATCTAGCATCATATCTTCTGCACGGGGATAAGGATTACGTAATCTATAATCATTGCATGTGATATTATAGTGCCAAGGGACCCTGCAGTTGATGCAGAAAAAGATGCCACATTTCATACATTTCCTAGCTCCAGACTTTTCAGCACCAACAAAAAAGGCTTTAGTATATTCCAGGACCTCATTCTTTGACATCAATGCAGAGCATCTCATTTGTGGACAGTAAACCTTCTCTGTCACAGCAATACATTTTTCTTTTTTCCTTTGGCTCATAATTTCAATTAATTTTGGATCTAGGAAATGTCCACAATTTTCAATACCAACTTCAGATTTACAGCCCTCATGAGGACACCCAGCCTCCATCCCATTAAGCAGCTTCACTTCAACATGTTGTTTCATACAAGAAAAGCAATACCTATGCAGACAACCATCAACAGAAAACATCTGATCTACATCTTTATCCTCGTAGCAAATCACACAAGTCTCCTTCAAACTCTTTTTGCCTTTGCTAGGTTCTGCATCCCACATGATCTGAGATACTACAGCATTTCTAGCCAGTTTAAATGCAAACTTCACATCATTGCGTGGCACAAGAGAAAGCTGACAATCAGTAAACCTTTTCTGAAGAAGAGAGATCTGACTGACCAAGGTTGAAATCTTATTTGAAATTGGTTGTACTCTTCCAGTAACCTGTTTATAGAATAAATGACAAACCAACTAATACTCCATGTACTGGAATGCATAAGAAAACGTCAAAGTCTACAAAAGATTGGAGAAAAAAAAATGAAAGAACCTAAAAACCCCTCACATATAGTAGAAAGAAACAAGTAAAAATAAATTCAATAGAAGGCAACAAATAACAGTTAAAGAACAAACATGTTCTCGTAGCAATGGAATAATTACAAAGAGAATATCAAAGAGGGACTAATAAATCAAAGAACAGAAAAAAAGCCAAAGAGGTAACAAGTATTCATATCAAGACAGATATAATGCCCCCAATATTTCTGGCTGTTCCCACCTTGCAGCTTTTGCATCTTAGCAAAAGTAAGGAGAAAACCTGAACAAGTAGTCAACTCCGGATAGTAGTTAAGCAGAAGTTGAGGCTGACAACATTTTTATGCCAAAAACTAATGCTTTATACAAACCAGATTTAGTTTATAACTGCAATTGAAACCCTGGCTATTGTTTGCAGCATTGCCTTTGGAACATTTTGTTAGATCATGGGCGCAAGTCTACCAATTTCCTATTAAGAAAAAATGTCTAAACCTCAAATGCTAGGACTCATACCTGCACAAGTACATGATACCCCCAAATATCATCTCAAATCCCAAGAAGCAATAATAACTGATGGTTTCTGAAAATGACTAAACACTGTGGAATCAGTATAGCCCTTTAAAAACCAACAAAGAAATACAACAATTCAACTCGTCCCAATTCAAAACTAAATTCTATCAATACATACAAGGAAGGCAAATAAAGAAATAAAGAAATAAAGAAAAGGGCTTTTGTATTTGTTATGGATGAGTATAGACTCACATATTGGTAGACCATAAAATCATCACAAAATAAGGCAGTTCTTTTCAAATTCAAACTCAAAGCAGCATTTAACCCTTCAATCAAAGCCTCAATCTCCACTACTACTGCCTCTTCATTACTCTTCTTTCCCACAGCATCACCAGCACCAACCTCCAAACCTTTGCTCACTTCAAAAATCACATTATCTCTCGAATCACAGATTGCCACCCCAACAGCACCAACAGCAACTTTCATTTCTCTGATCATCTCTTCGCTCTGTATTCCCTTGCAATACACCTTAAAACCCTTACTATTCAAAAGCCCCATTTCACTACTCGGCGATGATGATGAAGAGCTGGACGCCTCGTCTCCGTACGGCTTGTGATAGTTATCACCGTATTTCTCCCATTGATCATCAGGAATGTTCAAGATTTCAGCAGCAAGTTTCTGATCATGAATCCTACGGTCAAGATCCTTTCTCATTTCTCTGGTTAAATACTCACACGCTTCACGATCCCCACGCTCTTGTTCCAGCCTCTCCATGTCTTCCAACAGTAACGCAGTGTAGTCAAAATCGGGACTTGGAACGGCGGGAATGGAAACGACATCGTCGGCGGAGGAAGTAGCAGGGTGAAGAGACAGAGAAGCGGTTATGGCTTCTTCCATTTGTAGATTGAAAGCTAAATCAATGTCAGAATGTAAAGCTTTGGCCTCTGCGATTTCACGGCGTTGCTCGTCGAGAAGGGAATCCAAAGATGACATATCGCCGTCGCCGTCGTTACGGTGGTTGTTTTGATCGGAATTTCGTTCCATCGCTGTTTGGATTTGTGGTAGTGGGATTCTCTTTCGTTTCCCGGCCAGTTTGACTGCTGCTGGTACTCCCTCGATTAAAAAAGAAATTGATTCATGACATTCTTTTCTACGCTATTTGGACTAAGCTTTGATTTTTGAGTTCAGTGACAGAGATTACGGACCCACTAAGATAGTCCTAATTTTTTCAATTAAATTCTAAAAAAAAAAATTAATTTCTATAAATTTAAAAAAAATCAATTTTTTTATAATTTTTTTACATTTAATTCCTAAAACTATAAAAAAATTTATTATTTTTATTTTTATTTATAACTTCTTCTATTCCTTAACTTGTATAATAACTATATAAATTATTAAAACAATTTTTAAAAATAAAAATTATATTTTTTTAAATTATTAGTTATATTGAGAATAATAAATAAAATTAATTTAATATTTTTAAACATATAATTTTAATTAATATATCATAAATAAATAAGTATTTTTATAATAATAAAATTTATTTAATTTTATCAATATTATATTTTTAAACTCAATTAAATTTGAGTTAGTCAAATTTTTAAAAAAATATTTTTTAAATTAAATTATTTTATAATAAATATTTAAATAATTAAATAAATTAACATATTCTTATTATAATTTTAATTATTATAATAAAAATAATTAATTTAAAATAAATTATAACAAATTTTTTTATTTTATCTTAAATTAATTGATAACTCATTTGAAAATTCTTCCTTTGAATCTGCGCACATTCACAGTTTCACAAGGACTCCAATATTTAAATTAATATTGTACGAGAGAATTTGTGGAATGAATGAATTGAGAAGGGAGAAAAGATTTATAGCTCAATCCTCATTGAATTTGGACTTTTATTCTTACCCCTTTACACAAATCATTCTTATTAATGAAGAAATATAGATTTGAGAAAATTACAAAAATAGCATCCTTTGGGGTTTAGTTTACATTTAAATGTCCTTCTACTCTTATTAATTACACACATACCCCTTTTTTTAAGAGTTTTTTTTTTTTTTCATTTTTACCCCTTTTTATTTGATTTAGTTTTAAGTGTGAACTTTTTTTATTTTTTCTCCCATTATTTTTTTCTTTCCATTTTTTATTTTTTTATTTTTATTTTCTCATTAATTTTTATTTTTTTATTTATTTTTATTTTCTCTTTATTTTTTCTCTTTTTT
>CATIWM010432652.1:0-15449 GCA_949671775.1 Mallotus repandus
CATAATTAAATAAATGTATGGTTAAACATGGAATGGATTGATACTTGATAATATTACATGCTTGAGAGTGTTATTTTTCATAGAATATTATGTTATTATTTACTGAGTTGCAGGCTCACTCCTCTGCATTATTTTTCAGGATTAGAAGAACTGTAGTCTGTCTTGAAGGAACAATTGCATCAATTGCACTAGAATTGTGTCAGGTGGGTCAGCAGGATGTCGTCCTCAGTTTTTCTTGAGCGTCTTATGCTTAGTAAACTTTCACATCTTGTATTAAGGCTAGAGCATTGTATATGTATAATATAAAGAAAGATGTGAATTGCTTGAAGTGTGTGATATGTGTTACATATGTAAAATTGTGAGTTAAAAATTTGACATAAATAATTATGTTATGTGTTAGTCACATGCATACAATGTATGCTTGGCATCCTTAATAGGTGTCACAATAAAAAAATTTTCCTTAAATTAATTATGAAGTAACTAAGTAAAGTTTTATTGCATTTAAAAATTATATGTATAGGCGACTTATTTTCATGAAAATTTAAATTATTATTGAAATATACAGATGTTATAAAAGGGTTTAAATTCATTGCAAAAAAAAAAATTAAAAAAGTCATTTTAAAAATGATATTTAAAATAAAGAAACATGGAGGTCATTAGGCCAAATTTTGGTATAACTTTTTCTAATTAACTTTTAAAAAATTTTCTTTATGTCTTTTAGAAAAGAAAAACAATAATGAATTATGCCAACGGCCTAATTTTTTAGGGACATATTTTTCTTCTAAATTAAGAGATAAATAATATTTTTTCAAAAAATATAAAAAAATTATGAATTTAATTTCTTATATTGTAAAAAGTAAAATTTCTTTGCTCTGTTCAAATAAAGAAAAAAAAGTCTTTTTGAGAATTTCTCAGAAGCTCTCTTATCATCTTCCAATGTTATTTTCCTCCATCGATTATACATAATAAACTATGAAGCACTGATACTTTAAATATGGTGGGATATTCATATTCGATACTTTTTGAATGTTGATATTTGTTCAATACAATCCGATATTTGTCCGACATGTATCCAACAAGTATTTTGTCCTGATCGGATATTTGTTCTATTATTTTATTTTTAAAACACATGAAGGCTACAACATGACACTTTTTAGGATACTACTTTTGTTTTTTTATCACATTTTTTATATGCCATGTATATGGTATTAATAGCTAGATTATTGACCGAATGATTGTGGTCAATTTTTAAATAATTTGTAGTTTCTCTTTGTAATAGTAGCTCCATGTTTTGTAAAGATCATGTATATTAGTTACTTTTATGTATGTCTTATATATGACAATAATAAATAATTAACTAAATGATTTAAATTTCATGAAATTTCTGTTTTACCACACTAACTTCATTTTTTTTAACAAATCATCTTTATATAATGGAAAATAATAAACATTTTATGTGAAAAATACATACACACACACACACACATATATATATATATATATATATATATATATATATATATACATACATACTAGGTGCTTTACACTTAATTTATGTGTTTTGTGTTTTACATCTAGTTATATGGTATAAAACATTCAGTGCATATATATATATAAACGTATCACACCCGTATTATGTTCTTAAAATTTAAAAATTATTGTATCGTCGTGTCTCTATCGTATTACCGTATCTCTATCGTATCGCCATATTACTGTTCATGCTTCTTAGATAATAAACAACGGCACAAACCCCTTGCACCTTTTTTGTAAAAAAGTAATTATTAATACTTATTTGCAGAAAAGTACAAAATAAGAGCGTAATTATATTAAACAATCTTTTTTTTCATTTAAAAAAATAATTATACATGTAATTATCATCGACATAAACAATACCGATGGTAGCTATAATTATCTCTTCATTTTTTATAATTTTTTTGAATTTTAATATATTTTTTAAAAATTTGATTTTTTAATTTTTTTTTAAATTTAAAATTTAAATTATATACGAATAAATTCATCATATAAAAATTTAAATAATTAAAAATTATAAAAAAATTTAATAAAAAATAAAAATTAAATAAAAAAATATTTTCATAATTATCGCGGGTCAGCGTGACTGCCCGTAACATATATTTTTATACAAAGAAAAAGAGGCATGGGATGTGCTTCACCTTCACGTAATCAGCTTGCGTAAAGGCAGAGGCAATATTTGTAAATTGTAGTGTATAGCTGCAACAACCCTGTTTTTTGTAGTTGTATTGCTAAATTCTTGATTAATTAACTACTCCATTTTTGCGAAATTTCCATGCAATTTTGTGACTAGTAATTTGGTACCACATGATGCTTGTGGAAATAATATTCAACTGTCCGCAAAATTTTCAAATTCTTTTAAATTTCAGAATTTTTTTTTATTTCTGTTCACGTGTTGTGTTAAAATTTGTCACCTATTTTCAAATATTTTAAATTTAAAAATTAATTTTAGATTGTTCCTTCAAAAGTTAATTTTAGAATGTGATATATTCTGAATATGTTAACTCTTTAAACTATTGATAACTATTAGAATTAGTTTGAAAGATTATTCTCGTTTAAATAATGTTTCATATTCGATTCTCGGTGTATAGAGTTGTATTAAAATTAACTATTAAAAGATCTTGGTGTGCGTATAATCTTATCAAAGTCCAGCTGAATTAGTCAGTGTTGAGCAAGACTTTCGATTGAAATAAATTGAAAACCAAAGCGACCCAATTCGGTTTAATTTGCTTATTTTTACATTTTAATTTATCATGTGTATAATTGAACCGAACTAAAATTTGGTTCAATTCAGTTTTATATTTAAAAAATTTGGTAACCAAATAACAAACAAACTGAAATTTTATTTTTATATTTAGATTTTTCAAAAATAGTAAAATAATTTAATATAAAATTTTAAAATAATTAATATTTTTTAAAAATTAAATTTGATTTGATCAGTTTAATTTTTATTAGAAAATTTTGAATTGATGGAAAAGATTTTATGTGTATTGCATTGCATCATATGAAAGAATAACACAATAATGTTAGGTTAGTAATTTCAATAGCATTGGTGTATATACATAAAATTGGTAAGGGTAAAAATAAATATTTTAATTTATCATAAATTATTTTTTGACAAAATTTATCGTAAATTATTAAAATGTGAAAGCACTTGGGACTTTTTTATGTTTATCATCTCTAAAAAAATATTCCTAGAAGACCAAAACTTGCAAATTCATAGCCTAAGAAATAAGATATTCTACTAGTAGGTGGGGATGACTCTAATCTAATGACAACACCACGAACTCGTCATTTTTCTTTTGTAAATATTAGCAGGCCATGGAAGAAGCCCCAGCACTAGGCATTTTCATTGCCTCCAGAGGCTAGGGCCCATGGAAAGGAATAAATTAATATAGTGACGGTAGCTAATATATATGTAGTTCTCCAATAAGGAAGTTGAATAATTCAAGAAATAAATTGGATTCATGAAAACATTAAGACCTTTGATAGAAAATTCATGTCACTTTCGCGTACTTTTCTTCCTCATTTCCACAACGACTCTATCTTAATTTGCTTATGATTATAAATGAATGAATGAATCTCCAAACTCCCACATCTTCCAATTCATTAACATTCTTTGCGTTAGTCTTTTATTATTACTAGGTCTTTATCCGACTTTTTGCCTTAGAAAATGGAGCACGTTTGGTCTCGTAATGAACCACCAAATCTTGAATCAGTAAATTTTTTGTTGCTCTTGCTGATTATGCTCAATATTTTCATCGTTTTTAGAGACTTTTACCAAGTTTCACAAACGTTGTTACATGTGCTTTTGCATGTTTCCGGAGCTTGGGCAGAAACGAAGTGCTCTCTACCTGATGATGCAGCCAAGAAACATTGCATTGACAGAACTGCAAGTCACGAACTTCCACAACATATGGAAACGGTGACAGACACACCCGCCCAGAATAGTACTCGCTGTCATAAGAAGAATTTAGGTGAAGAGAAGCTAACCGTAGGAGAGGTGACAATGGTGATGAGAAAGATAGGAACCTGTTACGACCCAGATGGCGACAAGCTTCAACATAATCTGGGGTCAAATGAGATTACTGCTCTGTTTGAAGAGCAGGAGCCAAGCCTCCAAGAAGTTAAAGAAGCTTTCTCCATGTTTGATGAAAATGGAGATGGTTTCATCGATGCAAATGACTTGAAGAGGGTCCTTGGCATATTGTGCTGTTACTCGGAAGCTTCTGAAGCAGATTGCAGAAGGATGATTAAAGCCTTTGATAGAAATGGAGATGGAGTCATAGATTTTGATGAATTTGTACGACTTGTGGCTAACAGCTTTAGCTAAATAGTAGTTAATTATATCGTTCTCTTCCTTCGGCTGGCACTATTCATAACCTTGAAAGGGAGAAAATCTGTTGTCATCTTAAAATTAGATTTTAATAGTTCTACCATGGTCATCACTATTTAGTTACTGGGAATGTAATTACAATTGCTAGCTAGGCAAGAAGTTTGACTCAACGTAACTACAAGTTTCTAGTAAATAAAATTAAAGTTATTTTAATAGCAGAGAATGAGTGATCTAGTTTTCTGCTGTATTATATTAATTTAAAATGAGAGAGTTAGACTATTTAATATTTTCATCAATTAAAAAAATATAATACCTAAATCAGGCTAAATGAAGGTATTCGGCTTTCTATATAATAAAAATTTCATTTTTTTATCATTTCGATTTCAATTCCGATTGAATCTTTAAGTTCTATTGTATTCACAAAATTCTCATGAACAAGTGTATGAAAAAATCATAGAAGAGTCCAAGAGCAAGAAATACGTCTCATCTTCGCATTAATATTGCAACCATTTCACAAGGTACCTATAAAAATCATTCAAGTGGATATCACAAAGACTCATTCAAGTTCATCACCCAGTCATGGGGACATGATTGACGCCCCAGCCCCACGCATGAGATAATAAGATGCCTGCAATCAATTCAGAGTCATTGGTCGCATATTTTATTTCCTTGTTTCTTGAAGGTTGAGGAAGTTCCACATTTTTCATCATTGCATTGCTGCCATAACTTGCACACTAAGGTTGGCTGTCAAGCATGATTGAAGCCAGATTTTCAGATATATATCACTGCATATACTTTATAATTTTCCCCTGTTTATTCAGCCACAAAAGGAGATAAAATTATTAATGAATTATTATTTGGAGTACAGTTCGATTGGTGTCTTATAGTAATTCATCATGAAGAACAAGTGCCATCTAGATTCAATCCATGTTTTGGTAGAATATAAATGGGAACAATTACGTAGTAGATTCTCATGAAGTTCCACGATCACACTGACAAATCTCAACAAAATGCAGGGGTTATTAGCTTAGATGGTACCTAAGCTTCTTATTTCAAATAGGGTATCAAATATCAAATTTATTTCTTTCTGTCACTTAACTTCAATTTTGTTTCAGAAAGGATATTATAAATTGTCCTCATAATTTTTCTTTTTAACACTTTCAATCCCTTAGTCTTTCTATTATTAGCAATTTAATTCTAAAATCTCAAAGAGTTTTTAAAAATTATATTATTCATCCTTTTCCAAGAGTTTGCTTTCATTAAGTGGAAATTAAAGAGCTGTTCAGGATCTTGCGAAAATAATTCTCAAACTTACTTTGTTTTAAAGTCAAAGTCAATGCTTCTAATTCCTCAAAATAATTTTCTACACATTTATTCAAAGTTTTTAAAGAAGCAATTAGAGAATTAAGATGAACAGTAATGAAATTTAACAATTTTATCATTAGATCCTTGCCTTGATCTCAAGTTTTGGGAAAACATAACGAAAATAATTTTCTAAAATTCTTTATAACTTTGGGACTAAATTGAAAAAATAAAAAGACTAAAAAATTAAAAAGTTTAAAAGAAAGATTATGAGGACTAAATTTTTTTGACAATATAGATGATAAAAAGAAATAAATTGATGTTTGATATCCAATTTAAAATAGGGTAAAAGTGTATTTTTGCCCTTTATATTTTGCCCTAGGAGCGGATATGCCCCTTTTTTTTTTTTTGGCACAAATAAGTTAGGTTAAGGTACAAAACGTGTATTTAAGCCCCTCATGCTGACATGGAATAAATGGCTGTGAAGGGGTATTAACGAAAGGTTGACATGACAAATGTTTGACCTATGTAAACCCATTTAAACGAAATGAAAAAATCATTTAAAACAAAAACCTACCTTCACCCCCCACCCAATTCAGCCGTCAGCACCCTCTACCATCTAACCACCATTGGCGTTGCTGCAAGCAGCTCCTCCACTCACTGACGACAGAGTCACCAAGATCCCAGGCCAACCAAAAACTCCACTGCCCACTTGCATGTCTTTAAATATAGCATCGTCACCAAAGCCTTATTCTTCTTTGTTTTGATACTAATTAATAACAATAGAAGCAATAAAGGCTGCTATTGGTGATGTTGTGATCATGGTCATATGTTAAGCTCATTTGCCATCAAGAAGAAGTGAAGAGCATTGTTTTTGGCTGAGAACACAAGTGTAACAGTTCCTTGCCCAAAGTTTCTCATCACCAAAATAGAACCAAGCCTCTAATGGCTTATCAGATCCCCATTTTTTCCTCCATTCACAATTGTCTCCACTTCTAGATGCATCCACACTTTCAAAAATGCTCTCTCTCTAAATTACCACAAAGAATCAGGTAACTAACTCTCTGTTTTGTTCCTGAAAAGCAAGCGCATGAAAAAAAAATTCACTAAATTGTGTTTTTTTCTTGTGTTTTTGTTGTTGTGATTGAACAGTAGATGTTCGAGCTCTATTATTAAAAGGATTTCATGTGATCAGAGCGTTAATCATGGCCGAAAACTCTGATTTCTAGAAAAATGCTTGCAAAGCGATAATTGATGGTTGTGAATTGAGAAAACTTCAACTTCAGTCTAACGAGAGAGATTCAGGGACAAAAGGAATGAATGAATTTGTAGGCTCTGTTGTTTATAAAGATCATCCTCAGAAGTTTATTTGGGAGACAGGCTGTTTAATTTGATGTTAGTTTCCAATTAAATTGCCATTTTGTGTTCCTATAAACAGAGTCAAGTTAATTGATGGGTGTGATGTTAATTTCAGGGTAGTGATGTTATTGACGAGAATGGTGGTGTTGTATAGTGGTGGTGGTTTTGGGCGATGGTAATTTTCAGGTGGTAATGGTGGTGTTAATATGGTCGGTGGTGCTTTATCTTTTCTGTAGTTATGTTGCTTAGATCTTATGTAATGCACTACATCGTTTTAATTATAAAACAAGTCAGCTCTTTCATTGGTTGGCTTAAAATCACAGTTTGATAGATGATTGGTGATTATTTATGTAATTGTGTTACTACTTGCATGAAAATGTGTTGCTTAATATCAAATGCAATATTTCTAGTTATTGCAATCGTACTAATACGATACTGATGAAGCCTTTTTGTGAATTTGCTTGGCTGCCAGATAATTTGCTTAGCTTGAAAAGATTTTCAAAGCAGAAGATTAAGAGGCTGGGAAAGGAGGCACAAGTTCTAAAAGAGAAGAATCTAATAAAAAGCATGAGCCCTTCAGCTTGTGTGCCATAGGTTCAGTGTACTTGTGCAGATAGAACATATGCTGGCAAATTATTGAATGCAAGCTTAGCTTGTCATTTGGCTTCAATACTTCACACAGCACTCGATGAGCCATCTGCAAGGTTTTATGTTGCCTTTGTTGTTATTGCCCTAGAAGATTTACACTCGGTATGTTGCCTAGAATTGTCTTCTTTTATCACATTTCTTCAATTACAAAATTTGCTTCTAGATGTAATTATTGTAGATATTACCCACTTTTTTTAATTTGATTTTCAGAATGGCATGTAATTATTATAGTCCATCCCTCCTACAACAATGCAAGGGCAAATTGCATGGTTTGTAGCTAGTGGACTTCATATTTGGGAAAAAGTTGTATGGTGAGAGAACATTTACAATTTGTGGAATGGCAAATTCATTGGCTCCAGAGGTAGTCTAGGGAAAGGGGCATGGCGGTGGTAATGGTGTGGTGGTTGCTCACAAATTGTTTGATAGAATGCCTGAAAGGAAGGTCTTATGGGGTATGCAATGCAATGGATGGATATTCATACGTGGAACATGTGTGCCCCACTCCTTGCATGACTGCCACATCAAATGTAAAAGTAACGGCAGTCTATTTGAATTTAACTCCATCGTTTATGAGGGACTTAAATGCACATTTTAAGCATAAACCTAAGATATTTGGACAAAAAAAAAAGAAAGGATACAATGCAATGGATGGATATTCATACGTGGAACATGTGTGCCCCACTCCTTCTTGCATGACTGCCACATCAAATGTAAAAGTAACGACAGTCTATTTGAATTTAACTCCATCATTTATAAGGAACTTAAATGCGCATTTTGAACATAAACCTAAGATATTTGGACAAAAAAAAAAAAAGGGGCATATCCGCTCCTCGGGCAAAACATGAAAATAAGGAGTAAAATTTGGATACCGTCCAAGCTAATAACCCCATGAGACGAGTAGAAACTTTTGGCATGGAAACTTGAAGATGAATTTCTTTGCCTTTTGGAAATGGTAATACAGTTAATCTGAAGACTTTGTACTTTCTTTAGTACTGCAAAGCGAACAATAAATTGGTTCATCAAAGGAACGGCTAATACTTTATATGAAGAACCCAATGATAGTATGCATAGATCTAAAGCAACTCCAGACTCCAGTTCATCCCCAGGAACAGATGGATGGTGTCTCTTTTAATGGAATTTAAATCACTTTCACACAAAAAAGCAAAGTGCATTTGCGACCATAACCTATATAGTTGCAGAACCAATTCAAAACATTCTATTATTCCACTAGCAGTGAAGTATTCTATCATTCCACTAGCAGTGAAGTCAACATGTTTGTTGGTGATGCAGCTCTTGCATAGTGGATGACAGGAGAAAGAGACGACATTTCCTGCAAAAAAAAGTTTTCATTTGCAGCTGCTCTGAAGCATTTCCAGATTGTATTTTTCTTTTCCACGAACACAAGGAACAGTGATCTCTCTACAATAGCAGACCATTGCTGACTTAGTTAAATACCAAAAAGAACGGGTTTGAAGACCAAACATACCCATCACACAAGACATCATCAGAAGTCATTTACACTTACAAGAACAGATTAGATGGAAATAGTGTGATAAATGCACTCCTTGCCAAAAGCATCCAATTGAAGGAAGGGCATATTTTCAGCATTCTAAAATGCATGCTGATATCTGTACAAAGCAAACACAAATTATAAGCGATTGAAAAACGAAGGACAAGAAGTGGGTGGTTAGCCGTATAGGCAGCATATCAATAAAGCTCTCGCCACATTAATCTAAACTTTCAGTATTGAGCTATTTATCATCCAAAAATGCAAGAGACAACTGCTCCACTTCAAAAGCCCTCCTAATCTTTTTGCTCTACAAAATGAAGTAAACCTCAAAAAGCTCGTGCTCCTTTTTCGTCGCAAGATCCTGTAAAACTGAAAAATTCCTGTTGCTATTGCTATGCAATTATATTCGAGCAAGAAAAACCAACAGTCAATCTATAAGAACAAAAGATCAAACGTGCCAAGCCAATTGATGTTTGTTTATTGACTACCAAAAACTATTATAATGGTTTTCAACTAAGGAACCATATATCTAAAAAACAGAGTCTGAGCTCCAGATACCAAGCAATTAGTGTTAACAAAAAGACTTGAAATTGAACTGAATACGTGCATAAATTCCAAGAACCCACTTAACTGGTAATTATGAAATCCTTGTAGCTAGCGTCTATCAAGATTAAATCAAACAGAGTTACATAGAAAATTTTGTGCATAAATTTTGTAAATTGTAATGGATTATACATACATGCAATAAACATCACCATATAAAACCATGGAGATCTACCAATAGCACAGGTAAAAACTTATTGTTCTCCATCAATCAATTCATCAGAACATTTTGTTTGTCTGAATCTAGCAATTGCAGAACATTAAAACAAATCAAAACAGCTAAAAACATTTAGTTCTGAAATATATATATATGAACGGGATCTACAGAACGAATCAATCTTGTTCTATATCATTTACCTGAAGATGAAGAAGAACAAAAAAAGGATAAAAATTCTCCCTTTGATAACACAGTGTTCATTTCCCGTCTAAAGATCAATTCAAATTCAAACAACAATCAATCTCAAGACAAGAACTGAGCGCTGCGTCCAAAGAGATGCAAAAGCACCCACCAAAATCTTTTAAATGTTGAATTCACTCTAAAGACAACGTTCATTCCTTTCCTAAAATGGATTTTGCTTTAATTTCTCATCTAGAAAGAGAAAGGATTGGGATAAAAAAAAAGAAAAAAGAAAAAATGCCATTTTAGGAAGAGGAATGAACATTGTAGTCAGAGCGACGGAGCCAAGCAGACAGAGTCATAGAGATAAAACCTTTTTTTTTGTTTTTGTTTAGGGTTTGCCCTTTGTGAGGTATTTATGGAGATTGGTGATGGAGCCCAGCTTGCCACCCAGCCGCTTGCCTTGCCACTTGGAAAACTACGTCGTTCTTTATGTGGTTATGACCCCAACAACCATAGAGATAGCCGTTATAATAAAAAAGCCGCATCTGCCAGCTAGCGCGCCCCCCCTACCCCCACGTGATTTTTTTTTATCCTTTTTGGTCTTTTCTAATGAAAAATTTTAAAATAATATTTATTTTCATTATAAAAAAAAAAGTAAAAATACTTTTCCAATGTTTTATCTGAGTGTACACTTCAAAAAAAAAAAAGTTTTATCTGACTGTAAATATATTATTAATATTTTTTTTGGGTTCAGATACACTTTGAATGTTATAAAAATTAGCAAAACAAACATCTATCTAATATTAATTTTTATTTGATAACGCTGTTATAGCATGTTTATGCGGCAATTTAAATATACAGTCAATTGATATTCGTCATGTAAAAAATTTATTTTTCATAAAAATTTATATGAATTAATAAAAATAATTTATAGTAATTAATATAAAAATTAAAGTGAATAAAATTTACTTTATTAAACGATAAAAAAATTTATTATATTTAATGTTCAACTTGAAATGAACAGGACAATAAATTCAAACAACTAAAATATAGTTCATTTTATTTTACATATAAATAAAACCTTTAATAAAATATGCATAAATCTATTAAAAAAATTGATTAACAATTTATCATTACTATTTTTATGAAATTTTTTACTTTATTTTAATTAATTAATTTATTTATTTATTTCTAATAAAAAATTATGATACTTATACATTACTAATAAAATAAATACATTATTTATTTTTATTATTTATTTAACAAATAAACATTAATGGTATATTTGCACTTAAAGTAAATATTAAGGGGTATTTACATTTTTTCACTGATATATAAGTTGATTGTGAGTCCCACTTACCACATAAACAAGCAATAACGATATTATCAACCAGAAACTAACGTCATTCTGAAGAGCTTTACACTGCTGATTTTTATAACGTCAAGGGTATATTTGAACCCTAAAAAATATTAATGACATATTTACACTTACGATAAAATATTATGGGACATTTACACATTTTTTCTTATAATTAAATGGTCAAATGATTATTTAATAAAAATAATTAATTAATTAAAAAATATACTTTTTTTAAGAAGAAAAATATTCTTTTCTTAAAATATAACTTAACATATATATATATATATATATATATATGTATGTATGTATGTATATCTATATATTAAAATATGTTGAGCTTTAAAGTTATTGAACATTTCTCTTCATAATTTAGCATTCATTTCTAAAATTTTATAGGCCAAAGGTATAAATTGGACCCTGAATTTTAGGCGAAGGACTGAATTGGACCCTGATATTTTTTTTGTTCCCATTTAGAACTTTTTTTTACAAAATCATCTCAAGTTGGACCTCATCCAAATAGAGGTCCAAACAGCCATTAAAAATTTGTTTTGTTGGACTTGTGGGACCCACCAATTGTGCCACATCTGAACACCACTTCTTTCCCTCTCCAACATGCTGTCGTTTTCTAAAAATACTTCCTCATTCTCCCTAAAATTAAATCATTTTAATTAAGAAAAACTCCTCAACACCACAACCACTTGTACCATGCAACATCACCACTTCCTCCACCATGCAACATCACCACCACCTCCAGCAGTCAACACCACTTCCTCCACCAATGGCACCACCACCTGCACTTTCATCATCCATTGCCATCATCACCACAAGCACCTATTGTAACACCCGTACCTTAACTATAGGTATATTTACATTTATTATGCATATTGATTGAAGTTAAGTATAAGCTAGTATATATAGTTAGACTAGTGTACTGGGTCTAGACATGACTTGTACTCAATCAAAGAGTGAAAATCTTTAAATTTTGATGACACTTAAAATGAGTGAAATTATGAGAATAAAAGGGATTAGGAATAAAAATAAAATAAAGAGTGAGAACCAAAAAAATTAGGATGATATGGACTTACTGGAAACAAATAGTCATCATAGAATGCACAATCGAAAGTTTGAGGATTTAAAGAAAGTTTAATCATTTCATTAAGGATCAAAATGAATATTTTACCTTTAATCTATCATGATTCTTCTTCCAAATTCGTGGCTTGTGGAGGGCAACCATAAATGCTTAAAAAATAATAAAAGGGAAACAATTACACTTAGAAGAAAAGATGAGAGAAAGGAGAGAGCAAGAAGGGCTGCATCATTTTTCAAGTTTAGGCTAGTTCGTCAACTGAAATTTAAAAATCAAAAATACTTTTTAGGCTGTAATTTTCATCCTTAAAGCCTGTGGTGATTCAATTGGTAAATATTTTAATTGTTTTGGTTGAATTAATTTAGGGTTTATAAGATGCAGTTTTCGGGTTCATTTTTCCTAGATTTTTAGTCTCCGTAATTTGATGATATCTTGAGCTGTAGACCTTCAAATTAAGTGTGATTTGATTCCATTGAAATTTTAAAGAGTCCTCCTTAACTATGTAGTTTTGAGTTAGAGCTGATTGGCATGTGTGATGGTCTAACGAAGCTAAACTTTTTAGTGCTCAATCTGTCAGAGTAAACTGACCTGGTTGTATTTAGCTACCCATATCTCCCTCTATAGTTGTCCAAATGAAGTGAAATTTTTATATAATTTTATAGACATATAAATATAAGGTTGATTTAAATTTCAGCTCAAAATTCCTTCTCTATAAGTCCCAACAATTTTTTAAATTTACCCCTGAAAGCATCCATTTTGATTATGTGAATCAGGTTTACAAAGTTCATGAATTAAAATCAATCTCAGTATTTCTTGTATATCTTGAGATAGGAAGATTAAAATAAAGTGTTATTTGATAATATGAAAAATTTAAAGAATTATCTAAAATTGTTTCTCTTTAAGCTCGATCTAATTCGGACTCTATATCAGTGTAATAAGAGAAAACATCTTATTGCTCAATTTCTATTGCTGGTTTGAGTAAGGTGGATTATTTTTTAAAGTTCTTCCTCTATACATCTCTAATTGAAATAAAATAAATTTTAAATTACTTTTAATACATGGAGTTAATGATTTGCAAATATTCATCTTAAGATTCATTGTATAGAATTTTTGAAAATTTTTTAAATACACCCTATTAAATCTGTTGTAGTTGACAGCTTCATATGTGTAGATAGTTTAGTGATGTTATCATACTAGAATGAGTTTCCATTATTATTAAGTGTTTAAGATAAGTAAATTATGATCTATTTTAGCTAGACCAAATGAAAAAGAGACTGTCACACAAGTAAATGCAAGCAAAGACAAGGAAGTAATAAAGGTAAATGAATAACTTAATGTTCTATGTAAATATAACACAAATAAATAAATAATTATAAATTTATTTGTCAAGTTGATTGGATAAGAGAAATATGTGTTCTCAATGATAGATGCTAATTTTTTGTTAATGTGTTGATGGATGGTTATTTTTGAGATGAGATTGTACATATGAATAATGGTTGCTGAATTAGAGTGTCTTGTTTAGGTAAGAACATAATACTTGTTGAAGCCATATCTAGAGTTTTATAACTCCAAATGGGGTTTTGTTTGTTCTTATAAAAACTTTGAGATGTTATATATAAATTTAATAGAAATAGAGGAAGTTTAATTTTTTTGTTTTGATGGCCAATTTGGGCAATACTTTATGTAGCTTAGTCTTTGTTGACAGATTGACTATGGTGGATTGTTTTTTCTGTTTCTCTTTCTATATATATCCAATTAATGTGAAATTGATTGCAAATTAATTTAGACTCATAATACTATTGATCTGAAGAATATGGCTTTAATAGTCATAATATGAAATTTTTGGTGTATTTTTTTGAAGTTGCACTGTCAATTATGCCATGTTGAAATATAGTGTACTTCGATATATTTTTGGTATATTATTCTTTTCTTATATATTATGGAGGAGATATTAATTTGCTTTATGGAGTGATATGTGATGTATTTAGTTGATGATGAGTTGAATAAAGTGTTGTGATAGTGTGGTGAACTCTTGATGTATATGTAAAAATAAGAAATATGATTGGATGAATATGAGGACGCAATGATACTTGTGAATGAGGCAGGACTGTGTGTGATATGGAATCCCCTTTATATGCCATAAAATGGCTAAAAAAAGAAAAAAAGTACAATTGGCAAAAGATTATGGTAGGGCTGTGTGCATATAGGGATCCATGAATTATTAAAAAAAAATTGAATTACATGTAATTCAAAAGTACATTGATGTCCAAAAGAAAATACTATGATTATAATAATATTGTGTGCGTTATGAAATCCCTTTGATAAGCTGTATAAAGGCTAAAGAAATATGTAATACAATATTATTATACTACTATGACTACGTACATACTATTAATTATAGTTAAACATTGAATGGATTGATAATTGATAATAGTACATGTTTGAATGGGTTATTTTTCATAGATTATTATGTTATTTATTTTCTGAGTTGCAGGCTCACTCCTCTGTAATATTTTTTAGGATTAGAAGAACTGTAATCGGTCTTGAAGAAATATTTGCATAAGTTACACTAGTATTGTGTAACATCCCTAATTTCATCTATAATTAATATTATATGAACATATGCATCTTAGACTATTCCATTTGACTATGTGTATTTTACATGAATTGAATCTAGTTGACTTGTTTACATGAGTAACCTTAGGGACTAAATTGAGTTTTAGCATAGAAGGAGAATTAATTTGAAATTTGTCCTTGATATTTGATTAAAAATATTATAATAATAATAATAATAATAATAATAATAATGATAATGATGATGATAATAATAATAATAATAATAATAATAATAATAATAATAATAATATTAGATAG